>PQXN01000374.1:0-29701 GCA_004786275.1 Botryotinia convoluta
GTGGAATCTGCGGGGTTGGGTAGAGGGGGGAGGGAAATGTGCGAGGAGGGGAAGGGATGCCAGCCGTGGTTTGCGTAGAATTTTTTCCCTATGTCTGAGAAGAGAATGGAGGCGGGAGTTTTTTGACGTCCGGGGATATTGGGGTCGAGTTGCCATGTTTTGAGGATATTGCCCAAGTCGGTCATCATTCGAGAAGCATATTTACGGCCTCGATTCTTGGAAGGACAAAAAACAGATCCAATTGAATGAATGATAACTTCTTCGACTTTT
This sequence comes from Botryotinia convoluta, assembly GCA_004786275.1. Taxonomy (NCBI): domain Eukaryota; kingdom Fungi; phylum Ascomycota; class Leotiomycetes; order Helotiales; family Sclerotiniaceae; genus Botryotinia; species Botryotinia convoluta. Next base: position 271 of record PQXN01000374.1, read on the forward strand.
CCTTCTTTAGATATAAAAGCTTTTTTACGGAGAGATTCGCAGGAGGCATAGATTTCCCGGTTGTTTGGAAAAGCGGATTTATCGACTAGACACCAGTAGGTTATTCCATCTTCTGAGGTCAAGGGAACGCTGGCGAGATATTGTTCTCGATGAAGATAATCTGATTTGGAAAGTGCTTTGCCCCATTCTTCATAATTGAGATTCCACGTTGCTAGTTTTTCTTCTGGGGTTGGGTGAGCCAGATGAAGATCTGGGGAATTGTAATCTGGAAACATGGTTGAAGGGTAGGAAAGTAGATTGAATGAAAGATATCTATGTAGAAAGATAGATATATGAATAGAAACTTCTTTGTGAGATTTGGCACTCTAATAAAGTTATTCTGTTCCCTCTATTGTGGGGAATTGAACTTTGATAAGAAGGTAGATATGTGGTAAATCCTAACAAAAGAAAAGTAGATAGATGGTAGTGCGCATTTCCTGTGGGGAAAGGGTCCTCTTTGAAGGAAGGGATTCAATATCTACCTTCTAAATACGTCTTTTAGGTAAAACCATCAGACTAACTAAAGACCAAACAATGATTCAGGAGTGAAGGATTAGCAATTGGTGAATACTTCCACATCAAATGATCATAATCTCCGCATGAAGCTGAGTTAATCTTAGTCAAAGCTCTTGCCTTTCAAGGTATTGATGACTAGGTACCGGTATGCTCAACCATTGACAAGTTCGTATCTAGGAAGTTGATGATTTGATGGTTGGTGGTTTGAGACTTTGAGGAAGAAGAACGGTGAGATCCGGGGCCGATAATAACCGGATTTATGGAGGCCTAGGCTGAGATATACTTTCCGCTATGTTGATCACGGGATTTTTGGAAACAAGAGAAGCTTCATGATCTTCTTGAATGTTTCTTCAATTTCAATACTTGAATAAGAGGGGATGTATAGCTAGGTAGGTATATAAGGACATACTTATGACCATAGATTTTGAATCGAATTGAAGTTGTGTATGTAATTCCATATATAACAATCAATTGGAGAGCATTAATTAAATGAAATTGCCCAGGCTAAACATACGGTTAATCTCGGGGAATCGATAGTGATAACGATAATGATAAGAAATATATCATCATGTGAAAATCTGGAGGGAAGATGATCTTCTTTTTCGTAAAACCATTAGGTAATGAAAGGGCCAGAGGGGTCAGAGGGTCAAAGGGATCAGATTCTATGAAGTTAGTGATAATATGGGGTGCATTAACTTACTTGGTATCTACGTAGTAGAATATCTGATCAAAGACTTCAAGTAATGATAGTCGACAGATATATTGTTAGTAGTAGAGGTAGAGAGAGAACATCTACTCTGTAGTAAGATTCAAGGGCTTGCTTCTAATATAACTCGATTGCAGTAACTTACCTCGTCCAGCTTGAGTCTGCCTGATAAAATGCCTGGAGAATACCTCAAATATATATGTATATATTGATAGTAAAAAGCATCATCGGCAACAGAGAAAGAGAGAGATGGAGAGATGATGGATTAAATTCATATCCAGATTCGTTCCCGTCTTGCCAAACCCGAAATGTTTCTCTCTCTCTCTCTCTCTCTCTCTCTCTCTCTCTCTCTTCTCTCCTTTCCTTTCTACAATCACTTCCAAATCCTTGATGAATAAAAATGATATGATTCAATATAACTGTACAATCGATCGACCAAAGTAATTCTGATATTCGTGTTGATTCCTGATTCCTCAGACCTGAGTTATGAGTTAAGGATCTAAATATATGTAAAGAGTACCAAATTACTCCGTCTGACAGAAAGTACAGCAAGTACGACGCAAAGAACGTGTTGAATGTTTTCACTGGACCGATTCAATACGATTGTGGCATCCTTAATATGCTGTGTTTGGATACTCAAATACCCATGAATGAGAGATGCTAAGAAGAATTTCCCGATCAACGATACTGTACATTATCGGATGTCGTATTGGTATGAAGTATGTTGTGTCTTTTTTGAATAATTAATTACTTTATTTACTACATGAGAACCTCTTTCTAGAATGATTCTATTGGTAATGAGAGTGGGTGGGAATTGAGTGAAGGATTGATGATAGGTAAGAGAATGGGGGGGTTTCCATCTATCTATGCTATTAAAATGCTTTCATAGAGTGAAGTTAGAAATTGATTTGATGATATAAAATCTGGACTTTGATTTTTGTTCTATTGAACGTGATTAAGTAATTATCCAGTAGAAATAAATGGAAACTTCGTTGTACGTACCTACCTACACTTCTATCTAATAAAGCCCCTTCTAGAAGAATTCCGTTTGTGTATCTAGGTACCGTACCTACAGTTCCTATTTCACACTTCACCCCTTCACCTCCACCTTCACCCTCCACACTCTTCTACCACTTTATCGAGTGATGCATCATTTTCCCAATGTGGGGCTTTTTTACCTCTTTCCCCTCGTCCACGTCCACCCAAAATCCAGATCAGCAACCCTTAGTCTCATAGAAAAAGTCTGTGCTTCATTTGACAGGACAAGGTAGTAAGAGCTCTGACCAACATGGAAATGTGGAAATAAATACCTACATCGTAGTATGATCGTAATATCGTAATATCGTACCTATCGTGCCTATCGTGCCTATCGACTCTAGAGCTACCCTAGTCAGAGATGGGAAAAAGGTGGAGAGAGTTATCATGTTCAACCTATGATCTTCTATCATTTCTCAATATGCATACTAGGTAGAGGTCTCTACCTAGTATCTAAATTAAAAATACCGGTAATCATTGATGAACCATTTACCTTAGCTTTCTTTTCTCAACTCTACCTTCCATTTTCACTCATTTCTGCCTTCACTTCACTTCACTTCACCTCTTCACTCTTCACTCTTCACTCTTCACTCTTCACTCTTCACTCTTCACTCTTCACTCTTCACTCTTCACTCTTCACTCTTCTCTTCACTCTTCACTCTTCACTCTTCACTCTCTTATACTACTTGGCAGGTATGAATAATAAATTGACATTTGGGAATATCTTCTTAATTCTAATTCTGTTGGCAAGTTCAACTTCTTCTCTTCTTCATACAGTACTTTCCTATCAATTCAGTACAGAATATACTTGAAACTTTACATCATTCGTTGTAAGGTTGTAATATAATACAATATAAATTTGGAAATCTCTACATACTGTTGCATCATACCTACATACGTTTGACTTCATTCATAACCCCTCACTCTCCAAAAAAGATACATCTTGATATACCTGCCCTGGTGAATACCACAATTCTTCACTTCTTCGTGGTATGATCTTATTCATTACTTTTCATCTTCCAATCTTGAGACTTTGAAAATATAAATATCGTTTCATGTTTCTTCTTTCCATACATGAACAAACGATATATTACTAGATATCCTTCCGTCGAGTCTCTTCTAGTCTAATAATCACACATAAAGTCCGATTCCTTTTTGAAATCTGCACATTCACTTCGAGAACCGGATTCGGATTCGATTCCCCCAAAGCTTAAAAGAAGAATCTACTAACGTCGAATAATCTACTAGTACACTCCTAGTGCCATCACATTAGATTCTATAAAACGTCACTCAGTTCACCAATTCTCTTTACTTAATACTCACCCACTACCCTCGACAAGTTCAAACGTCTTGAATATGCAAATGATCATTCTCACGACACTCTTTACCAATATTCCCTCTTCAACAACTTACATTATTCCAAAAAACCAACTACCCAAGAACTCATTATATTGATCAACCGCCAACCGCAAACAAATTCACTTTGACGACATGAGTCAAGCAGCTCCAGTGAACCATACAAATGGTCCACCGAGAGATAAACAACCCTATATTCAAAATGCAGTGAATAACTTTATCGAAATTTCGGATTCGGACTCCGAAGGCTATGAAGATGCTTTTGATGTACCTCAAGTCCCCGCACATTCCCCACATCTAGATTTACAACATCATCAACTCGGAGGGTATTTTGGTGCCAATAACCAGATATTTGATCTCGAGGATAACAACCTAGTATATCCAGGTCGATTACCTCAACCCGCAGTTGCAGCTGCACCCGAAAATAAAGCAATGGCCAGAGATCTTTCTTCTGTCAAGAATGAAGAAGGGGAAATGAACTGGGCTCAGTGGATGGATGAGGAAAATGATGAAGGTATCAATCGTGTACTGTTGGAAGATTATACCTTTCAAGCGGAATACAATCGAGCTTCAAACCCTTCTCATCCGTTTGTTGACCCTTCTCGTCTCCATCAATCATTTCAACCATCACCAAACAATTTAAATCAGCCTATTATGGAAACAAAGACGGAATGTATTAATGCAGTTGTTGCAGTCTTCCCAGAGATTTGTAGGGATCATGTCGCTAGTCTTTATGAAAAGGTATCTTTCACTTCTGATCGATTGATTGCTCACATACTGGATCAAGCGGATACTGGAACTCCTTACCCAAAAGCAAAAGATGTCCAGAAGCAATTGAAAAGAAAGAGAGTACTCACCGAAGAAGAGGAAGCTATACAAAAATATGAAGCTACCGGTCGCGTCGTTGGGCCTGCTTTATATTTGGAACGGACACTGATGTGAGTATATTATATGTTTCATCTCAATTGCTTATCCATTTTCTCATTCTACTTTTCCTTTGCTAATATTTTTCTAGTCGGAGCATCCTCTCATTCGAGTTTCCAGTAACTCCATTGACCTTTATAGATGAAACACTACGTTCTACTGGTCATCGTCTTTTCTCCGCCTATCGCACACTCGAGGAAGCAGATCGAACTTTTGATGCTAATAATCCACCATATAGGAGAATTAAAACTTCAAGAAAAATGCCACATGAATACCGAGATGGTAGAATTGAGGAAGCCATTCAAAAGAATGAATCGCCCGAGAAGACGGAGACTTTAAAAGAACTACTCGTATGTCGGAAGCTTCGAAAGACTGCGGAAAGTCGTCGCCTCGCCGAACAAGAAGCAATACTTGCAGAAGAAGAGAATCTAAAGAAAGCTGAAGCCGAGGGAACTATGTCAGAATGCTGTTGCTGCTTTTTGGACTATCCACTCAATCGCATGGTACATTGCAACAATGAAAAAGTCCTACATTGGTTTTGCCGTGGGTGTGCACGACAATCAGCGGAGACCGAAATTGGGAATTCTAAATATCTACTCATGTGTATGTCCACGGATGGATGTGAGGCGGGATTTTCTCTTGAACAAAGGTGAGCATTCTCAATTATTAAATCTTCAGATTTATACTTATCTATTATGCAGAAATCAATTCCTAGACGAATTAACCATCGTCGCCTTGGAACGTAATGAAGCAGAAGCTGTCTTACGGATGGCTGGTATCGAAAATCTCGCCAGTTGTCCATTTTGTCCATTCGCAGCAGAATATCCTCCTGTCGAAGCTAATCGGGAATTTCGATGTCAAGCTCCTGATTGCGAAAAGGTCAGTTGTCGACTTTGTAAATTGGAGTCACATATTCCTATGACTTGTGAAGAAAATACCAAGGCAAATGGTCTCTCGATTAGACGACAAATTGAGGAAGCAATGTCTGCAGCAATGATTAGGACCTGTAACAAATGTGGTACTCCATTTGTAAAGGAAGAAGGTTGCAATAAAATGACATGCACACGCAATGGATGTTATAACGTCCAATGCTATGTTTGTTCCAAATCATGCAATTACGATCATTTTAATGATGTAAGGAGAGGTGGCAAAGAAGGAAATTGTCCACTATTTGAATCAGTGGAGGAACGACATAATGATGAAGTTAACAAGGCCGAAAAAGAAGCACTGGCAAAAGTTCGTGCAGAACATCCCGAATATTCCGAGGAGGACTTGAGAGTTAAGATGTCGGAAAATGTCACCAAGGATGATGAAAGGAGAAAGGCTACGGATCCAAGAAATCCATATGCCTTTTATCGACCGGTAGCAATGGGTTAGTACTTCGTAATGATTTTTTCGTTGTTAATTGATACCATAATGTTATATGATCTTTGGCCTTTGGCAATGGGTGGGTAAATCTTAGAAATAGTATTCTATTCTTTCTTCTTTTGAAATCAGATACTAGGTAGTAAGATAAATACCATTACCAAAGCCTTTGGATCGGATGGATGTTATGTGGTTGGTTATTTTTGTTTCCCCCTGTTTTGGAGTAATCATTTAATTGCGATGCATGCACAACGCAACATAGACTTCATTGCATATTTGCTGACTAATGGGTACACAGTACAACCACAACAACTAGAAGCATGGCCTCGTGATCATGGTGAGTTTTATTCGTATTTCTTTTTTTGGTTTTTGGCTTTTTTTGGAGGGGAAGCAGGGGGGGAGAAGGGAAAGAGAGGGGGTTTTGAGAGGTTAAAAACGGTGGTAACTAAATATATGTGTACTTTTTTGTAGTTTTTAAAGTGATGGTTTCAAAGTTGAAACGGAAAGTGAGGAGGTTTAGGGGGGAGATTTGGAGGGGAGAGAGAAGGGAGAGGGTGGAGAGGGTAGGAAATTGAGATGGACTTAGGTAGATAGGTAGATTGAGAGATTGGGCGATGAGTTTTTAGGAGGGAGATTTGGGGGGTGAGAGGGCGGGGGTAATCTTCTTGGATATTTTTCTTTTCTTTTCTTTTCTTTTCTTTTCTTGGATCTTGGATATAGAGAGGGAAGAAGGGAGAGAGGAGAGGGGAGGAGTGTTTTTCTTTGTTTTTGGAAAAATGTACTGATTTGTTTTGCGAAACTAGATTTGTATATGCATCGTGGGCGTATGTTTCAGGATAGGCTTAGGAGGCGTCGTCGTCGAAATGTAAGAAGGGTGGTGGGAAGAGAGAGTGGAGGGGAAGATGGAGAAGATGATGAAGGAGAGGATGGTGGAGAGGAAGATGATGGAGAAGATGGAGGGGGAGGAGATGGAGAATATTTTTTCCGGTATATGGAAAATAATATGGTTGGGGCACCGCGGCATGTGAATAGTGGTGGAGATGAAGGTGAAGATGAGAATGGGGATGAGAATGGGGATGAGGATGAGGAAATGGATGAGAACGAAGGGGACATACAGCCTGAACTCCCTGCTCAGCAAATGGAAGATAATTACTGGAATCAAGTCTTCGATCCAGTTGCTCGTCAATATCTCGAAGATGCGAGAGCGATGAATGGAAATGTGGAGAGGCAGGTTCCGGTGGTACTTCCGCCTCGTATTCCAGTTCTAGTTCCTGTTCCTGTTCCGGCGTTTCGAGAATTTGCTCCAATTCCAGCTCCAGCTCAATTGCCCAAACTAAAACAAACCCCCGCACATCGACATCTGATTGATAATTTGCAAAAGCGAAAATTCATTGTGATGAAAAAGGTTAATGATGGTCGGAATGGGGGATTACCGGGTGATGCTTTTGAGAGAAGGGAGTTGTCGGGTCTGGCGGGACAGATGGATGCGGTTCCAGAGGTTGAGGATGAGGGTGGAGAGGATGAGGAGAGAAGGGGGGGGTTTTTCGGAGAAATGGAAGGGGGACGTGATGGGGGTGAGGATGGGAATGGGAATGGCAAGGGAAAGGAGAAGCCTCCTATTCCACAAATACCTCAGGCACCCCGTATTGTTGCGAGAAATGGAGATGAGGAGAGAAATGGAGGAAGAGAGGGTGAGTTGTTGAGGGAATTGGAAGAGGCGTATCGTGTGCAAAATGAAGAGAGGATGAGGGCAAGGGGGGTCGAGCTACGGAGGCAGTTGGGAGAAGAACATGACTGGCTGGGTGAGGACAGAGAAGAGGTTATGAATCTGCCAAGTCCTGTTTTACCGATTGCTCTAGCGCAGCAGGGTGGTGCGAGAATGGGTGATGGAGATGGAGAGAGGAATGGAGAGGAGGAGGGAGAAGAAGAAGCCCTGGAATTTGAACGACAACTTCGTGAGAGGTATGATTTAGAGGGTGAGGATGGGGAGGGGGATGGAGATGGAAATGCAGATGGGAATGAGAATATTCTTCTCCCAAATCCTGTCCCACAGAATGGAGATGGAGATGAAGATGCATTTGCAGAGAGGGAGAGGGAGAGAACCCGAATGATAGAAATGTATAGAGAAAGGATTCGACAATTCCACGGATCAAATCCCCGTCAATATGCGAATAGAAATGGAGATGCAGAGAGGGAGAGAAATCGAGACGGAGAAAGAGAAAGAAAAGCCCAGGAAGTTGCTCGAATTCGTAAACGGTATCGTTTGCGGGGTGAGAATGGAGATGGAGATGGAATTGCAGATGCGGCTGCAGAGAGGGAGAGAATCTTAAGTGCAGGTAGAGAAGCCCAGGAAGTTGCTCGACGACTTCATGAACAGTATCGTTTTCAATATGCGAATGGAAATGAGAATGAGAATAACCAGTTTCCCATTTATCCTCCTCGACCTCAACCTCAACCTCGTCCTCGATCTCCAATCGCCGGACCTCCTCGTCTAGAAATTGGAGATACGGGGGAAATCAGAGGGATTGTGGAGAATCCTCCTCCTGCTCCTCTTTGGGTTCAGGATCAGAATCTATTGGGGAGGGATAGAGATGGGTTTGCTGGGTATTGGAGAAGAGGGGGCTTGTTTGATGGGGGAGTTTTTGGTTTTGGAGGTGGAGGTGGAGGTGTGCATGAAAATTTTCCTCTTGGTATGGATCCGTATGGTGGTTGGAGGGAATTGAGGAGGGAAAGAGAGGTAGAGAGGGGTATTATTGAGGGGATTCCGATGCCTGGGGAGGATGTGTTTAGTGATGAGGAGGGTGGGGAAGATGGAAAGGGGGAGGGGAAGGAAAGTGAGGGATTGGGGGAACAAAAGAAATGAGGGAGAGGGATTGTATGATTTGGAGATTGATAGTTGGGGATGTGGTTGAGGTTGGGAAAATACAAAATGTTTCTGAATATTTGTACAAGCTGGCTGGTATTGATGAATATCTTGCTCCCTCGCTTTCTCTTTCTCACTCTTTCTCTCTGCAGATAGATAGACAGATGCACAGACAGGTAGATAGATAGATAGATAAATAGATAGATAAAACAAATTCACAGAAAGATTCATAGAATCGCGGTTTCTAGAGGCTAATCGTGAAGAGATGAGATGTAGATTCGAATCTGGATATGTGGGTTTGGGGGAGTGGCTTAGGTGGGTGGAGGGAATAGAAGAGGAGAATAGAGGAATAAAGGAATAGAGGAATAGAGAATAGAGGAGGGGAGTGTTTGTTTCTCTATCATCTATCAACTATGATTTTCGATTTATGAGGTCTGAGGTCTGAGATATAATAAATCGATCTATTTACCCTGTTATTTTTGGTGATGTATGGAGTTCTTTTGCTGGAGTTTTGTTGGATTTTGGATGTTTGGGGTGGGATAGATGGGAGTGAGGGAATGAGATGACTTGGGTGGGATGGGAAAGGGTTGAATGGGAAAGGGTTGAATGGGAAAGGGTTGAATGGGAAAGGATTGGATGAGATGGGATAGATGGGAGTTTGGGGTGGGAAGGGAGGGGGTAGATGGGTGGATAGATAGATAGTGTAGGTTAATTGACACATATACACATATACATATATCTAGCTATCCAGCTATCTGGGTAGATAATTTGAAGACGATGTGAAGACAATTTGAAGAGGATAATTCATTTATTTATTTTATTAAAGACCGGTTGCGTCTATGTATACCTAGGTACATATATACATCTCCAAGAAAGAAAGAAAGAAGGAAAGCCCTCTACTCTATTGTGTTTGGTTTCATTTCATTTCGTTCACGTGATCTGGATGGATTGCACATGATTCTATTTATTTTATTTTCATCTTATATCTTGCCCGATGAAGATTCTGAGTTTTTATTTCAAATAGCCAGCCAGCTAGATTAGATGTAATACCTATATATACAATACAACCTAATGCCTCCCTCCCTCCCTCTCATCCTTTCGTATTTGTATTCGTACCATTCCCCCTACTCTTCGCGAATTTCTCATGCCATTTATTTACTTTTCCCGTGTTTGTCTTTTTCGTGACTTCGGTTTTCGTGGCTTCTCCTTTTCCTTCTTCGTCAATAATTTCTTCTTCCTTGGCGATTAATTCGATGGTTTCGGATATACTTCCTATTCTCGTGATGCTTGGTTGAGGAGTGGAGGATTCTGGGGAGGAAGAAGAAGAGGAAGAAGAAGAAAGGTGAGTAGAGGAGGGAGAGAGGAGCATAAGCGGATTGGAAGTATTTTTTTGGCGGAGGAGGTAGGTTTTTTTGGTGGAGGGGGGTTGAGTGGTAGAGGTGGAGGTTGGGGCGGAAGAGGGAGATACGAGGAGGTGTGCGTGGTGCGGGGGTTGGGGGGAGGAGGTTAGGAGGAGTCTGGTGGGGAAGGGATTGGGTTAGTGTGTGTGTGAGGGAGGGCTGGAATGAGCGGGGCGGATGAGGCTTACGTGGGAGGAATATCGGATTCTAGAAGTGTGAGGAGTTCGGGGGATAGTTCGAGGAGTTTAAAGGGTTGTTGGGTGTGGTTTGCTGTGAAGGGGATTTCGGTTGACATTCTCGGTGGTGTGTGGGTGGTGGATTGGAGAAAGATTTGTTTTTGGATGAGTGGGTGTTGGTGGGTCGGAGATTGGAGATTGAGAGGTGGGAATTCAGATTCGGTCTGGTGAATTTGGGGTTGTACTATATTGATTTATTTTGATTGAGAGGTTGAGCGCGCCGAGGTTTGAAAAATTCGGAATGGGAGACGATTGATTATTTTCGGCTTTTATTTAGGGATTGAGTGATGGTTTTCGGGATTGAAGATGAAGAATATTCGGGATTGGAAATGAGGTATCTCGTTATCTTATCGGGATGTTAGATATTCCGAATTGATATTGTAGGGTTAAGTTCGAGGGATCTTTATTATGGAATAATAAAATGGTATTAAATCTATCTATCTACGATATCCGTCTCGGTATGATAACTGCCCCTCATTCATACCTAGTATAAGATCTTCATTACCAAATCTCCTCTTGACCTCATTCATCCCTCGAGAATCGAGATTTACAAAATCTAATCTTTCATCTCCAATAATATTATATCTTTTTTTCCATTTCCATTTCGTAGTTTTAATTTTAGTGTATGGCGTAAGAGAAGGAACGAGAGGTAACTCAAATTAAATTGGTTTAATCAAAGACAACTCAGCCTTAAGTAGATCACCAACCTCTTCTTTTTTTGGTGTAAGAGGAAAAAAAAAGATCAAAAAATGTCAAGTGAATAAATCATAAGCAAACAAACAAGCTCAGCTGGACGGCGGGGTAAGTAAGTGGACTTTTGGAAGTTTTTCGTGTTCGATTGGAAAGGAGTAAGAAACCAATCATCGCGTGGAGAATAAATCGAGGGGCTGGACGCGGTTACATGGGATTGATGGATTGATGGATTGATGGATTGATGTGGATGTGGATGTGGATGTTATACAATACTATATACCCCGTACTATGACTTCTTTTTATAGAGAGAAGAGAAGGAAAGAGAAGAAGGAAAAAAGAAGAGAGAGATAAATAGATAGATAGATAGATAGATATGAAGATAACAATAAAAAGGTCAAGGAATAACGATGAATCTAAATATACAAAAGTATTCAGCTGTTCACATAAATGTTCAATATCAATAAGACCAGCCATCATATAATATACATGTCATTTTGAATACTAAGAAGTAGATCCACAATCACTTGATAGATGTTTGAAGTGTTGTACATACATACATACATATCTACCTCCTACCTCCTACATACATATATACTAATATACTCGAAATGCGCCACAACGCGTTTTTTTCTTTTTACTGTCAAAAAATGTTTGAGGAACGTGTAGAGGTTCATGAGTAAAGGGAGTGAAGAGGAGTGAAGGGGTGAAAGGGAAGAGAAGGAAGTGAAGGAAGAGAAGGAAAGGAAGAAAAGATAGAAAAGTAGGAAAGAAAGATAGAAAAGATAGAAAAGACAGAAATATAAAATGAACATCGAAATGATGATATAAACAAATTAAAGAGATTAAGAAAAATACTCTATTTGTTATTTTAAAAGGTTATCTACTAAGTAATAAAACAAAATCAATACCTCATTTATTACTATATTTACTATATTTACTATATATTTTCAATTTTGAATTTTACTTTATTACGCCGGCCTTCTTAATTATTATTTTCTCACGTTATCCACTCACTCAACTCATTCATCAAGTTCATCTCTGCCGCAATAATTTGATATCACCATAATCCCCTCCACTCCACTCCACTCCACTCCCCGTACCTCACCAACCCTCCCCAAATTTTATGATACAATACTTCTCTCTATCTGTCTGTCTGTCTCTCTGTCTTCTGTCTTCTGTCTTCTATCTGCTATCCATCTGTTTGTCTGTCCATCTGCTTGTCTGTTTGTACAATATCAAATACAATCAACCAGTCGGGTTCAAACGAATTCTATACCACAAATCAATACCCACCACAAAATACTTTACCTTCTTTTTGATTTAGATTTGTCAAAAAACATCATCACAATCTTTTCAATCAATCAAACAAGGGTAAAGTAATCATCTGTTCTTTTGATCTTGTGTTCTTCAACCTCTGCCAAATAATATATTGAGAAAAAAAAAAAAAAAGGTCATATATTTCATTCCATTCGCCATGAAGGAGGCCACACATTAAAGAGACCCACGATTTCGGAACCATACCATCCATACCATACCATTCATACTCTCAAATCCCAATCCTAATTCAACATCTCAACAACCTCTCAAATTCTCTCATACAATGGTTCGAGTTACAGATCAGCTGGCTTTGTCACTCGATCATCTAAATCTATTCTACGCACACGATCCTCATCTTTCAAATCTACCCGTCCTCATATATCATGGTCCTTCTACCACCACCAATTCGACCCTCAATAGTTCACGAATTCAACTTCATATCTTCACCGCTGCAGGTTTTCAATCTTACCAGCGCATAACCATTTCACCAAACTCACCGCTATACAAATCTGTGAATTATCTCCCGCGCGATAAACAAGGAGATGAATTATGTCGCGGTCTGGCATTCGGTTTATTCAAATATTTCAAAGAGTTACCAGAGGTGGTGAAGAGTGCATTAATATTACAAGTTGCGAATACCTCAAGGAAGCAAAGACCAGGTTCGGCACCGACATTATTCGGCGAACAACATGCGGCAGATTTGGCAAGTTCGATGGTGAGGGTGGAAAATACGCCAGATGTGACGAGAGATATTGAAGCGGCTTTACGAATACAAAATATTAATTATGTGGATGTGGATTTGGTTCTGCCGCCGGGTTCGATATCACCTTTTCAAGAATTAGAGGGGGATTTGGATGAGGAAGAATATCCAGATCTGACATTGAGGCAATATGGATCATATGCATCATTGGTCAAGGTCTTTGGAGAAGTGGCATTTCTTCCTACGTCGAAATTGCGTCGAGCCCCTTCGAAACCGACATCATTGAATCGAAGTAAATCATTCCAGAAGGATCAAAAGATGGCTTTGCGACGAGAGATGGGAGAATTGGTAGATACGGAAGAACGTTATGTTATAAAGATGCATGAATTGGTCAATCATATTGCAGATGATTTTCGAGCCAAAGCCAAAAGTCGAGCATTTGGAAGTTTCAGTCCTTCGGAAGATGATCTACAAAAGCTATTCCCACGATGTTTGGATCGAATCCTACAAATTAATTCCACCTTCTTATCAGCGATACGAAAAGTGATGGATGAAACCGAGGAAGAAGCCATGCAAGATCTGGAAACACCAATAGTCAGCTCCACCTCATCTCGATATGGTGGCTCGGGTCGTTTGAAGGACCCTACGGGTGCACTGGCCTTTGCCAAAGTCTTACTTGAATGGTTCCCACAATTTTCCGAGAGTTACCAACAATATATCCATGCTAGCCAGGAATTTCCACAAATCATTTCGAGCTTCATGAAGCAACCAAGTAGCTTCTCAAGTCGGGTACAAGCTACAGGGGAACAACGTTTGAGATCGGCTGTAATTGAACCAGTTCAGAGATTACCAAGATATAGTCTCTTTATTGATAATATTGTCAATTCGCTTCCAGTGCTACATCCAGCTTTACAACCTATGTTGAAGGCTAGAGATATCATTACTTCGATATGTTCACTTGATCCACCAGCAGCTGATAAGTCACAAGTGGTGAATCGATTAAGATATTTGGTTGATGCTTGGCCTTCTACATTACATCCTCAAGGACGTCTAATCACGGCGGTTGATACGATAGAGTTACCACCTCCATATCATGTTGAAGTCACGACAGGTAGTAGTGCAGGTATTACCAAGGAGGGTATACTTCTACTCTTCGCTGATTGTATTGTTTTGTTGAAGAAGAATAAGGATTGTTTACAAACAGCTCGAGGTGTCATGGCGGAGATTGATAAACCTTCTGCTCAAACTATGATGGCATCAGTTACCGCAGCAGCTGGTGGACAAAAACATCTCTATGACCTTTCTTTTACTGGCTGGCATGTTCTTGGAGATACTAGGGTTACATCATCTGATGATAATCGATGTATTTGGTTAACTTCCTTACATGAGTTGAAAGACGCAAATATGGGACGAGATCGTAATCAAGCTGCTACAGTTCGAAACTTTGTTTTACAAGGAGCTTACGAAGCCAAGGCATCTAGGTTGGGTGAGGAATTGATCAAAGCTAGAGTTGAAGGAAGATTCTCGGAGGCTGAACGCGAAACCGATAGATGGAGTTTACGATCGATTAAGCCGGCTGGAATTCATCTTTATTGTGCCATTTTTGCTGAAGGTGTTGACGATTTGGTTCAAGGCCGCAGAGAACCTGCTCCTGTTCGTTTAGTTGTTGATCACGAGAAAGGTACAAAGGGTGCTCCTGTGGGTCATTATGGTGTTGATATTGTAGCCAATGTCACAACATTAGCAGGAGGAGAAAAATATAGACTTGAGGTAGATGGACTTAATGATAGGGTTTATGTGGATGAAGTACTTCCTGAGTACTTGATGGTTACATTTGCAAAGAGAGGTAAGTGGTTGTGTGTTATTTTTGAGGACATGACTAATAATCTTAGTAACCGATTTACTTCGACTTCAACATCAAATCAGTAATCCAGCCTTATCTGCACCTTTTACCTCTTTTTACTCGAAAATCCTAAAATCTATCGACGTTCTGTGTGAGGGTGATAGATCAAAATCATATCGACCACATTCTCCTGTCAAAATTCTTTCTAGTTTACTCAATAGTGGTTTCGGAAGTTCACCATCAACTACGAGTCTCAATGGATTGGCATCTCCAGGTAAACTCTCGCGACCTATGATCATGGGTAAGATCCCATCATTGGAATCACCACAAATCGTTCGAACGGGTAGTAATAGATCTTTACATTCAATACAAGATTTCTCGGATGGCAAAGGTAGCGTTCGAGCTCCATTTGAAGAAACTAGACCGGTTAATCCACTTGTTCGACTGGAGGAAACTTTCACTGGTTATATTGCAGCTCTTCAATCAAGAAAAGGAAATGTTGTCGGAAAGAACTTACGGAATAGAGGAGCTGCTGATGAATTGGCCGTCAATGCTTTATACAATACTTTTATTGAAAATCCTTTCGATACTCGAGCAGCTTCTGAAACTTCTTTTGATGTTATTTTTGTGGCATTTGAGAAGTTTCTACGATTGGCATGGAAGGAACAAATGGGTTCTGTTATGTCACTTGATTCTCTTGATGCTTTACAAGAAAGATCCATCAAATTATTCCCTGGAGATTTCAATGAATACGTCAGATTGATATTTGGAGAAATGGCACCACAAAATAGGAGAGCATTTATTGCTATCATCAAATTATTGGCGGATCTCTTGGATGGGTGTGGTAATGATGGTGATCGTGGTTCTCTCACAGTCGCTTTTGCTGAGTTGTTGGTCGTTGACGGAGAGCCACATAACTACATCAATTTATTGGATCGTGTTGTCGAAGATTCCGATAAACTATTTGATGATCTTGGACCTGGACCTGGCATTGGTCTTGGAGGTGGTAGTAATTATGGTTCTGTGGCAAGTCGATCAATACATTCAGCTACTGGATCTATTACATCAAATACATCATTACGAAGAAGATTTGCCGATACCGTCTTTCGTCAAGGTAGTACTAAAGCTGATGCTGATCATCGTCCTTCAGTTTGGAGAACATTAAGTAAAACTACTCGTAGTGTTGCTACTGGAGATCAATACGCATCAAAACCATCTTTAGGAAGAGCTCATTCAATCGAATCACCAGATCGGAAAAGTCGACCAGCATCTCGCGATAGACCTACAGTTATGGGTGCGTTTGATGAAAGACCTGGTAGTTCTGATTCAATTGCACCAAAATCAAGGCTTAGTACTATCGGTGCATCACCACCACCTGAAGATTCGAAGGATAATGGTACTACCAGATCATCGAAGAAGAAACGTCGAAGTTCTTTATCTGATCTTAAGAGTTTGATGGCTCAAGCAACACTTGGACCGATGACTCCATCTCCTGAACAAGAACCTGCTATGACTACACCGCCAAATAAAATGGCAAATTCTCCACCAAGAACTCCATTACCTGTCAAAGTTCCAGCATCACCATTGAAGATCACGAAAATTCCAGTAAATGGCTCAATCATGGATAGAGATCGATCTTTAATGTATCGAAGTTCACCTGCTCTCAAAGAAAACCTACCCATGATCACTTCTCCTGATCGGATTGATCGCAGTATGGGTAATTTAACCGAACGAGCCCAGAATATAATGTCTTCTCTGGATTCTACACCATTTGCATCACCAATTAAAGAACAATGGCGAGCCGGTCATAATAAAACAGTCTCTCTCTCATCAAACATCCCTACTCTTCGTGGAACTCCTCGCGATCCTTCTCGTCCAATAACGTCACACGCAAACAACTTGAATGGAACTATTAAATCTCCTCAACGTCTTCGTCTCCAAAGTCCACAAAAACTTCGCGAACGTTTACAAAATGAAGCCAAAGCAATAAATGAAGCAGAAGCTTCTCTTCAAAATGAGTTGTCTAAGATTGGTGAAGAAATGGCAAAGTTAAATGCTGTTTCTGCTATTCCTAGAACTTCAGATATTGCTAGACTTTCTGAAGCGGTTTTATTGTTGGAGACGAAGATTCCAAATATTGTGAAAGATTTGAATGAAAGAAATGATGCAGTTAAGAAGGAGTTGGAAGTTAGTTTACAGGCGAGTGAGTTCAAGGTTAAAGGATTGGATCAACTTTATAAGGAGAGTAGTGCGGAGAATGAGTTACTTTATGAGAAGTTCAATGCAGAATTGGGGAAGATTGTTAAGGCTTTGAGAGCGAGTAGGAAGGGTGGTGCTGGAGGTGAAGATGGGAATGGTGTGGGTGGACCGATGAGTGCGAAAGAAGAATTGGTTACGAGAATGAGAGAAAGTAGTGAGGAAGCTGCGAGAGTTAAGAAGGAAAATGCTAGGTTGAGGAGAGAGGTTCTTACATTGAGAACTTTGTTGAAGGGACAAGAAGGGGCGGGGGCTGGGGCGCCTCAGTAGGTATGAGGAGGTGAAGATGAGGATCTTGAGAATGTGGTGGGGGAAGTCATGAGAAGAGGTGAGATGAAGGTGACAAAGTAATGAATTATGCCGTTATGTCGTTATGACTTTCTTTTTCTATCGGCGGCAAATATTGTTTTTTTGTCGAATTTGGCATTGTTTTGGTTTGGTTGTAGCTAAACTGGCAGGCGTTCGACCCTTCTTTTTTCTCGATATACCCATAGCATGCGTGTATTTGGGGTCTGGGACGGGGATGGACGGATGCATGGCTTGGTTATTGGCAAATGGGGGGAATTTGCATTTAATAGGGGGATGTATGAATGGATGGATGGAATTTGTGGAATTTTTATAGAGGGATGGATTTGTTTGTGGTAATGGATTGTGTGATGGATGGATTGATTGATTGATTGATTGGAGAAATTATTTGGATGTGCATGCATGCATAATGTTATGATACCAAAGTTTATGTTTTTCATGTTTGGAAGGATGAGATGGGGTGGGGTGGGTGAGATGAGTAATGATCTGGATTTGGCTTGTGGGGGATGGGGGAATGAAGGGGAGGAGATAGATGAAATGAAAGGGTGGAAGTGATGGTGATGCTGGTGGAGGTGGAGATTAGCGAATAAAAGAAAGGGGAAGGAAAGGGGGAAAATAAAATTAGATGAGATGAGATGAGATGAGATGAAATAAAATTAAATACATTTTTTGTGTGTGCCTGTGTGTTTATGTTACTTGTATATTGAATGAGATGAATATGAATATGAATATACATGCTTACTTACTTCTTACGATCATGTACTCATTAGGTATACACACATTAAATCTCAAAAGAATATAATATAAAATCAAATGAGTGAGCGAGCAGTAAGTAGTAACTTTATAAAGAAAAAAAGAAAGAAAAAACTTCCTGTTTATAATGTAATATGTTGTAATATAATATAAATACTGTATATAGGTAGGTATCTGGTATTGTAAAGTAAAGTTATTATATGATTATATGGTTATATGAATGGATGGATGGATGGATGGATCTACATTTCTTTTTTTTTTTTGGAAGGAGGGGGGTAGGTAGTGTAGTGATTGAGAGATAGGTAGGTAGGTACTGGGTGTTTGATGTTTGATGTCTGATGTTTAATGTTTGGGTTTGGGTTTGGGTTTGGGTTACCTAGGTACTATCTGGGTGGATAGCTGGATGTGATGATAGCTGGATAGCTGGCTGTGATAATAAGTTTTGAGAGGATTGTTAGGTTCTGATGATAGCTGGATGTGATGATAGATTTTGGGAGGACATGTTAGGTGAATGGATTAGGTGGATTAAGTGGATTAAGTGGAAAGGCCAGGCCTGTCTGACAAATGGATAAATAAATCTTCCTGTCTACAAACACTGCATAGAACAATTATACGAATGAACTGGATTGGATTTATTTACATTTCTTTCCAGGCTACCTTTTATATTTTGGTTTCATCTTTCCTAGATTCTTAATTTGCTTGCTAGATAGGGCTATATAGGTAGCTGTCTGTATGTATATAACAAAGTTCCCAAGAACTTGGATTTATTGGATTAGGTGGAAAGGCCGGGCCAGTCTGGTGGGTGGAGGGATGGATGTGGTTAGCTGGGTTTTGAGAGTTTGGGGTTGTTGTGTTATAAAGGGAAACAGAAGAAATAAAGGAAAAAAGAAAGGAAAAGAAAAAACCTACAAAATCTCGTCCTCTCACCATTCCTCCTCGAAACACGCACTGCATCACCAACTCTCAACACCTTCCCTTCGTCTACATCTCCATTTCCGAGAAATCCGTAGCGTCCGAATATAGGACTATATTTCATGCCGTCGTCTACGCGTCGATCTTTCATGAGGAGTTTGAGGACTTCTTTTTCTTTGGGGGCAGAGGTGCCGGTTTCGTGGTCCACGTTTAGGGATACGCAGCGGCCGCAGTTGGCGGTTAGGAGGATTTCTTTGGGAGAATTGGAGTTGGGGTCGGAATTGGAAGGGGAATTGGAATTGGAATTAGAGAAGAAGGTTAATCCGCCCCAGTAATCTTCATCGTATGCGCGGGGCGAACCGGAAATGATGATGTTGGCGCGGAATTTTGTGATGTCCATTTTGGGGGTTGAGGAGGGGAGACGGCTGGTGACGTCGTCGCAGGAGGATTGGGTGATGATGAGGTAGGGGGCGAAGTCGTTGAAGATAATGGAGGGGGGTTAGGGGGTGGGGAGAAGGGAATTCAGGAGGGGGATTTTTTGGAGGAGGGGGCGAGTGGGAGGGGTGTAGGTTGCGGGTTTTCCGGGGAGGTTGCCGAGCACGAGACGTCGGTTGGGCCCGGCGTAGGCGAGGAGTACGGGGTATTTGAAGTATTGGGAAAACCAGTTGTTGTAGGTGGATCCCATGTCGTAGGCTGTCATAGGGCTTTTGTGCATGGTGATTGAGATTTCTGGGAGGTGAGAGAGGGTGGAGGGGGAGAGGTCGATGGTTAGGGTTGGGTGGGGAGAGACTGGGGTTTGAGGGGAGGAAGAGGGGGCGTGGTAGGTTATGTGGAGAGTAGAGTCTGTGATGGAGGTGTGGAATAGAGCCATTTCTGGAAACTCGGATATGTGCATATTTTGATAGGAACCCCATTTGGAATTGGGATCGCGGACGCGGAGGAGCATGAATTTGCGATCGTAGGAAAATCCTTCTTTGGTCAGGGTGACCGAGGGGAGAGAACATCCTCGGAGAGATTTGATGGGGTAGATGTAGAGCTGTGTGGTGTTAGTTGGATGTTGAATTGTGAATTGTGATTCTGGAATGAATCATGTTACTTACTTGGCTAATAGTCATTTTTGGACCGGATGGAGAAGATATCGACTTTGAGATATCTGTCTCTTGTTTGGAAGCCGTAGCTAAGGAAATCCCATCTACTTTTTCCACAATCGAAGCCAGCTCATGACTATTCTCAAGCATCCCCGATTTCTCCTTCAATATCCCCTTAAGATCCGAAGCTATCTCTGCAACTTCTTTCCGGGATTCTTCATCTCGTTGAATCTGTGCTTCGGCATTTTGAAGCCGTTTCCTGTACTCCTCGAGCTGGGTACTTCGAATTGATAGCTTGATTACAAGATACCATATTAACCCGATTTGGAAAATCGATCGGAAAGACCACTCTCCTAGAATAGAGATGTGGATTATGTTTATGTATTGAGTGGTCTTTTCAACCATGTCCCACAAGGAATCGAGAAATGATTCTGAGGTTGCCATTCCTTTGGAGTGGGAGGTATTCGTCGTTATTACTAGGTATGTTATGAACTGCTCAGAAGTTTATAGTAATTTAATCGAGGAATCTAGAAATAGAGGAACCTTATTGTCTAGATATATTCATGTCAAATAAGTCGCTAGGATGGATGTCGTTGAGATGTATGAAATACGCTTGGTTGCAAATCCCCTCGTTTTGGAGTGAAGTGTTAATCTTATCTGACGAATCAGAGGAAAGATGGATATTCTTACCCGATAAGGCGAGTTTATTTTTCTAATCTTATAAATGTATTTCTTCTATCGCTTTACTTTTGAGTTCTAGCAGTTGGTAATAATATGCATATCTTTCCATCGATTGTATGAGCGCAATTAGACTTCGAGGACCTGCGAGGTCTTGAATATTTCGGATGGTCACGTGAATAATACCTCATTGATTCTTAGTCTCTACCGCCAACTCGAACGACACAACTTAGCGAGCATACATTATGGGGACGGTTAAAGTTTCTTGGAGGGAAATTATACAAAATGTCTTCATTTTCTTTCATTTCATCGACTCATCACGTGTTAGACTGTATAACCGGCTTCACTCACCACAAGGGAAGCATCACCGCAATATCCATGGATATACCCCGCTTTTCCCCAATAAGCTAAGTGGGATATTCTCCTCCACGTGCATTAACCATAGGACCTTAACTTCATCCGAACTTTTTGTACCTGCAGAGATAATCTACTTTTTACCATCTTTGGGATGGAGTTCAATATGTATCCTAAATGCTTATGGAGATTAGGTTTTTACATTTGTATATAAAAGGACGATGAATTCCTGCTCTTGGCAATGGAATATTTTACTTATCGGTTTTTGAGATTGATTATCATATCGTTTTTCGTGATGCTTTCTCTAACGCTTTGGTTGAGCTTTCTCTCGGTTGTGGGCGCGATTCCGGGTGCTCAGTTTCCTCATGCTACTCCAGCTCCTTACTATGACGCTCGATCAAATTCCGGATCTCATGATAAGAGGTGGATAAATTATACTGCAGTGCCGGGGTTCTTTTTACAAGATGAAGCGACGACTGTTCCATCGACTTTCGATTATGTATGAATTCCTATCATTTCTTTAATCTTTGGAGATACATCATTCATTACACTCGTGTTAGGTTTTACAAGGCTAATCATATTCACAGACTCAATGGAACTTTGGTCTCCTAAATCGAACTTATCCTACGGATTCCCATGCCTCTAAAAATGCAACTCAATGGGAAAGATTTGAGAAATATGTGACTTCTTTAAATAAGAACTCAAAGAAGAATGTGAATTATAAAGTTTTATTTATGGGAAGACATGGTGAAGGATGGCATAATGCTGCTGAGACTTATTATGGAACTCCTGCTGTAAGTTTCATGATTGAGAGATATATTGATGAATTAATCGCTAACAATGGATATAGTGGAATGTATGTATTTCTTGTCAGAATAGAATGTAGTTGTAGGATGAAACTAATGATTGTAGTGCTATTATTCCGAGATGGATGGCAATGCCACTGTCACAGTATGTATCGCATTCTGACTCTGAATTGATAAAGTGGAAGCTAACATTCTTCAGTGGGCAGATGCTCATTTAGATCCTAATGGGATTACCCAAGCTCAAAAAGCAGCAAACTACTGGCTTTCCCGTATTCAACTCCAAAACGTTCCACTTCCACAATCTTACTATACTTCTCCACTCTATCGCTGTCTTCAAACTTCCAACATTACATTCTCTACTCTTCCTCTTCCTAAATCTCGTCCTTTCAAGCCATTAGTTAAAGAACTTCTCAGAGAAGGTATTTCTGGTCATACTTGTGATCGAAGAAGTAACCGCACTTTCATCCATGAATCATTCCCCTCATATAAAATCGAGAAAGGGTTCGCAGAGAATGATCCATTCTGGAAGGCATTGGAGGGTGAAGTTTCTACCGATCAGGATATTAGAAGTAAGAAGGTTTTGGATGATGTTTTTGGGAGTGATGATCATACTTGGCTGAGTATTACAAGTCATTCGGGGGAAATTGCTAGTATTTTGAGAGGTATGAGTTCTTTATTCCTTTGCTTGAATTTTTGCCTTGGATTGTTGGTTTTTCCAGTGAGTTTCCAGTGGGACGGCATATACTCGATGTTATCACGGTGTCAAAATGGGCCGTTGGGGAAGAATTCGAATCCGGTTAGAATGGGTGGATAACTCAATCCAGCCTGTTCTCTCGGTGTCAACTCCATCCAAGAATTATTTACTTTCCTTCCAAAATATCGCATAGTACTAACCTCATACCACACAGTTCTACACCACCAAGTCTTCAGCTTAGTGACCGGATCCATCATCCCGGTCTTAGTAAAAGCAGAGACTATTTCCGGAAGCCCAACTTCAACTTCCTCTCTACCTGTAAGTATTTTCACTACTTCTATTGCCATATTTCTGGTAGATACAAGAATCTTTTGTAATAATACTAATGACAGTGTTTCAATTGCAGTGGACAACTATATCGACGTGTACCAGTCCTCCAGCCAACACGGCTACCTCATAAGATGGAAGAAAAAGAAAAAACCCGAGGAAAAGGTGTAAAGGAAAGGGTAGTGAAGAGAGAGGTATATCTGTGGGATAGAGGGGTGGAGGGATGAAGAAGATATATAGACATTTTGGGAGGCTGTAAGGTTGAAGAAGTTATATATGAGTGATTGGAGGTATGTGATGAACGAATGAACAAATGAACGAATGAATCAATGGGAGGAGTAGATGATACAAGGAGGTGATTTCGATGATTTTATAGTAAAACTTAGAAGAGGATATGAAGTGCATGAGTCATATATAAAACAAACTCAAGATGTTGGGAAAGATTAAAAAGTAGCGAAACAAGGAATCGAGTTAAGTGAAGTTTAGAGACTAAGGTCTTGTGAGAAGTAGAAACGTAATGGATTATTGACTTTGTGTTAGTGTTGGTGGGGAGATGGTTATTAGGGAGGGGAATGTAGAATGAAGTAGAGTGGAGTGGAGGGATATTGTGGGTTTCTGGTTTTGTTTGTGGTTTTGTTTGTGGAAGGGGGGAGAAGAGGAGAGAAGGGAGGAGAAGGGGGGAGAAGGGAAAAGAGGAGAGAGAAATTCAAATCCAAATTAAGAAAGAGAGTAAAGTGAGGACAAGTAAGCAGCAAAGTGCTAAGCGAGGTCACTAGTAGATAGGTCGAGATTAAGCGAGGGGATTGTCTCCCCCTTAGCTTCATTATGAGTATTGTTACAGAACATTAGGAAAATACTTTAGATCTAGTATCAAAGTATCATGAAAATTCTGTAAAGCTTCTGTAAAGATTCTGCACCGCTAGATATTAGTTCGGTCGTAGACCTCATGAACGAAAATTTCCAGGAAAGATTTTTAGAATATTGGCGAAAATGTTTAGGAATTTTACAATGTTAGTTGGTTTCACAGGAACAAGTATACGGTCTCTAGCTCATCATATCACTGAGAAGTCACATGATTTACTATCTTGGGTTTTAAACTTTTTTTTGGCTTCTGATGGAAGAAAGTTTCATCTAGTGAGAACATAGAGGATTTAATATACATGTTATCCAGAAGGAATATTCAAAGCCCTTGTACATCCCACCAGTCACCTTTTCTTGGTAATACACGCCTTTCCTGTGCAACGCTCGGTAGAAATATGTCAAATAATATGCTCGTACCAAATAATGTCCATAAATAATGCCCCAAATGATGTCCCAGAATAATGTACCAAAAGAAAATTGTGATCATAATCATATCAAGAATTCAAGTATCCTAAGGGTATTTGTAACGAGTATCTTGGCTGAGGTGTCAACGTAAGATAGTCATTATACCGAAAAGACCCTCGAAATAAAAATCGATCTATTCCTCCTTTTTTTCCTCTTTCTCTCTAGTGCCGGAAATGTCGAATGATGTTGGGGCTAGTCTCGGTGCTATTAAAGAAGCATTATTGGTCAAACCAAAGCTTATTCGTGTAAGAAGCTCTGTATGTTCAATATCTGAAACTCTGTTGTCATCGGTGGACGTCGGAAGTAGAAAGAAGTCATCGGTGGTAGAGAGGAAGCTAATTGAGGGCGGGCATGGGCAAGTCATATTCATTCATATCAGCAAGGGCTGCTACGATTTCAAAAGACTATAATTTTGATACGTTAGCTTTAAACTTCTTTTCCTTTCTTTTTCAATGGAGGAGAGGGAAATAGATTTGATGCTAAGAGATTGTATGGAGTAGTTTAATCATACCTCTGGTGAAAGTTGATTTTCAGCCATAAACTCTTGTAGTTCCGCAATGTAACGGGATGTGGCGATGACGGTGTTCTTTTTTAAATCATGGTTAGCTTTTAACTATTTCTTTCCAAGCTTTCCTAAATAAAAAAAAGAAAGAGGGAAATCAAGATGCAGTGCAAATAACAGGTATAAGACAGGTAATGACCAAGAATGATAATGATAATAGAAGATTCATACGGCAATTACTTTATTAATTAGTGTACACATTTGACACTAGTTAGACCATTCTCTTTTAGTTACCCTCTGATCCTTGATGATCGTGAACTAAAATGTGGAGGTAGCCATGACAACCTACTTCTCATTCTGCACAAATGAGCTGAAGTCCCCTGTCTCTATCTCTTTTACATGTCTTCTTGAGTCTCAAAGTTGTACACTTGTTGTACGGCTTCTCTGAGACTGATGACCAGATACTCTCAGGGAGTGAATACATAGTCCCGAGGTTCTTGTCAAGAACTTCTTGACAACCAAACGGTCTCATCGAGTTGGATCTTTTGCGGAAACATGATATTATATATGAAACACGGAGCATTCAAACTCCTCTCCTGAACTAAAGGATTGGGAATTGAAAAGAAATGAAGAATTTGTACTTTCTCTCGGGGTCTAGGGCGGGGGCGGGGCAAGGGGAAAGGAAATACAGGGGATTGTGAACACTCTCATTGAATCAGAAGCTCAAGTTCGAGGTTGTGGAAGAGATGTTTAAAACAAAACAGAACAGGGGGTATGCCAACTTGCGTATATGGCAGACAGCAGACAGCAAGAGTTACAAAAGAACAAGAATAATGGAAAATTAGACATACCATATCTCCATTTGAAGATGATCCGGTGACGTGATCAACGAATACGTGGTCACTCTCTTCTTCCTGATATACGTCTTGCTCATGAGAGTTTTCATGCATGGCGGTAGAACTGCCACCTGTAGAGGAAGATGGAGTATCTGAAGCACCAAAGGCTTGAGCATTCACAACTACAGCACTTGAGATAGTGCTTGCAGAGGAAGTCGTAGTAGAGGAGCCGCCAGTGAGGCTGTCTCCTGTCAAAGGATTCAAGCCAGCTTGAGCAGTTTGAGGGGCATTGGTGACTTCAACAGTTTGAGTGACCTCAACAGTTTGAATGACCTCAACAGTTTGAATGACCTCAACAGCTTGATTGACTTCAACAGTTTGAGCACCGCCAGTAGCTTGAGCATCGCTGACAGTTTGAGAATTGATAGCAGCTTGAATACTACCACCAGCAGCTTGAGCACCGCCAGCAGCCTGAGAGTTGACCTGGACAGCACCAATGTTAAAAACATTTCTCGAAGCCCCACCTGGGACACTAGCAGCAATAGCCACAGAAACAAAAGTTCTAGTAGTCTCAGCCATTGTAGCAAACTCGATAGCTCTTTCAGCCGCAATCATATAGTAATAACGGTCTCTTTGAGCTCGGCGTGTAAGAGGAACATGTTCCTCGGCATTTCGACGAGCGAGACGAGGACGACGGTTCATCGGGGCTGGATGATTAGGTTGGTTATTGTTGACTGGTTGATTCATTTTGTTGGCAGGACAATGTCTTGACTGAAAGTTTGCTGCTTTGATTGGAAGGTTGACGCTTTTAGTTGGAAGATTTGTCCTTTGACGGGAAGTTTGATGCTTTCAATAAATTTACTGCTGCTGTAAATAGTATGGTTAGCATTCGATCAAGTAAAGGACTCCAAAGTTTCAGGATTCTTTAGTAATACCTACCAATGCGAGCACGATTTATTCTCTCAGATTTCTGCTATCGCAAAAAGAAATTGAAGTCTGACGTTCTTTTATAAAGGAGAAAGAGGGAGGGGAAATGTAGGGTTTTTATATTAATTGAATAAAAGTAAAGCAAGATTGGAATGTTGACCGCAGACTACTATGTCGAGGGTTAAAATCTACCAATCACTGACCTGAGAGAGAAAGAAGATTGGGAAGGAAGGGAAGAGTAGATATCAAATCTCGCTCAATCAGTCAATCCACGCTTGTATGTGTTTAAATGTGTGGTCACATATGTACATGTTCTAATTGAGAGAATATAGCAGTCCGTCTCTTCTCTGATGATGATCATTAGGCTATGTGAAGAGCTCTACGCCTGTTCATTCGTTCACTTGGATCTTTTCCTCGATGAATTCCACTTTTCTTTGGTCCCAAGATCAATCCGAGTGCTCTATTGTATCTTGGTGATTATAGTTGGAATGATTTCCTTGGTTTTCTCATACTTATTATCAACACCATCCAGGAAAGGGTTGAGATGTTTGTCAATTTGCTCTAGTGTCGGGTTGATCTGCTAAATTCCGTCAAGGATATCGGTACATGAACGCCTAAATGAACAGATCATTCTGTCAAAAAGCAAATATTACGCGAGAAGTACGGGAAGAACGGGAGTTGACACTCCCAAAATAGAATACGAACGAAAATGCCTTTTGGAGGAATTCGATTCAAAAATTAATACCAAATGAATGAAAAAGTGTTTTGATTTGAGAATTGGTATACAGATAATTGAAGCTGTTCTCTCATTGACATACTTTACAATATTTTTAATAATCAGAGCTGCATCAACTACGCTATATCTACTGAAATTGAAACCTAAATTTGGCCGTTCATTATTAGTACAGGCGATCTCACGCTAAATTTTTAGTTAGATATTGGTTAGGTGAGATACAGATCTGGGTTAGGTGAGATGTAGTGAACCCTTCTTTTAAATAACCACGTTTTGACATCGTTACCCTACAATCAGATACCCAAGTCGACTGAAAACTGATTCTTACCATACGAGTTTTACATATCTGATATCTCCACGTTTTATGTAAACGATGTCTTTCACGCCTGAGTCTGGGGTGCATAGGAGTTTATTCGGTACACTTCGGTTAACAGCTCGGCCTTCCTCCCCCGCGGCGATCATAACGCTAGTCAAAAGTGACAGGTTTCGGCTTTTGGACTGATGTACTCGTATAAAGACCTCACTGTAATCCAGCAGAAGATTATACCTCATATATCAGTACAGAATGAGAGTGGTAAAGTCTTTGGTTTGCAAATACATTTTCACATTGAATACGACAAAAAGTAAGGGATATTTCAAATTTCTAGTCATCGGGTGAGATCTTTGAAAGCAATTTAATTATATCAAGCTGCAATGATACTAGATGAAGGTTGTGATTAAAAGCTGAAAATATATACAATATCCGGGCATTTTGTGACCTTCCCAGTCTTGAAAACGAATGCCTTGGGTGTAAATTTCAGGTTTCTATAGTCTTAACTCCGGTCATCCTAATAACAAAGACACCCCTTTTATACCCAAATGTACCATACATGATTCTCCACCGGAAACAAAAGACAATCAGGTATTAATACTTGTCCGTGCTGAGATATACTGAATTATTACTAGTTTACTCCTCTGAGCGTCTTGAATGAGATCGAAAATAATACTGCGGGTCAAAAACCTCACATCAGCATTATCACTTCTGAATTTGTTCGAATATGGTACTGCATGATTCTAAGTAATAGTTATGGCCAAGTGTCATTTCATATACCGACAACAATAACAGCCGCCAGATGATGACCACAGTTATCTTCGCATACATAGAAATACAGATCAGTACCGCGATATTCATCATATCCAACCCATCGTCAAGTAAACTCACACCTACCATTTTGAGAACGCACTGCCAGTATGGGAAACGTAAAAATGAGTCAGATTGGACACTAAATTTTAGCAATCAAATTGGTTCTAGTGGTTAACACACACACACACACACTCTTTCTCTCTACTTTTTCCATTCTACACAGCCACACTCCCAAACCGTACCCTATTCATTCTCTGTCCCTCTAGTAACCTCCTTCTGCCCAAATCATCAATTACCTACACCAATTCCTGACTAATCTCTATTGATCCCTAACAAACCCCACATCATCAACCTCAACGTCGCCGAATGATGACTCAAAGCCTCGAAAACCGCATTCACACCCACTTAACACACTTCAGCACCTATAATTCTTGGAGGTTGGTTTTTATATTATAATAATTAATAGTATTATTATAATATTAGTGGAAGACTTAGTCAGATTTAGCTTAGGGACGAATCGAATATATAATAGTAAGTTGAAGTCAAATAATATAAAAGAGTTGAATTGGAACTAATTTGCTTGCTTTTTATAGGTTTTCTTTAAAGAATATCCTAGGTTTATATAGTTTATAATGATATTCTAGTAGTTTCAATGCTTATAAATAAGAACGATTTAAATCAAATCTTATAGAATCATTTTATATCATAAAAAGAAAGTACAACCAATCAATTTAGCCTATTTATCAACAATCTTCAATATAATTCCATTCCATTCTATTCTATTATAAATCAAATTGATAAGAGATATCACTATATT
>PQXN01000375.1:0-29633 GCA_004786275.1 Botryotinia convoluta
GGGGGGGGGGTGCCTTCCGAAGTTGGGGGAATGGGGGATTTGGATTTGTGGGGTTGTGGCTTGCTGAATTGTGATGGAGATGATGGAATGAAGGAAATTGGAATGGGCGATATGGTGCTTTGGAGAAAAATAACCCGAGAGTGGTTGTGTAGAGGAAATGTACAGGATTGAATTGATTTCCCATTCATTTGAACTAATCATCTATACCTAGGTAGGTAGCAGCTTTTTTGGAAGATATTACTTCGGATAATCCAAATCGAAATAGTCATGAGCCGAGCACTTCGAGCCCAGTACTTCTAATTACCTAGGTACTATCTTTAACCTATTTCCACTAATGAACGGATTTCTAACGAAAATCTAGACATTTGATAACATTTCTTATATGTGAGAAATACGCTGGCTCAGGCTTGCCTTTACTACTTCATAAACATCCGTGTTTGAATCCAACGGCATTCTATGATTTCTCTCTGGTTACCACCTTTACATAAATGTAAAGATTTAAACACGCGAGAAGAAAATCACATATGAATGAGCTCCCGTTGGCACACTAAACGATTCAGCAGTATCTGGTTTTTCATCATAGCCGACGAGGGGTGGAATTGGAAAGAAGTTTGATAGAATATTTGAATGAGACTAATTTGCATATGTGAGAAATGTTATGAAATTAATGTAGTCCCTTTCGTTCTTCCAATTTCCATTTTTGCTGTTCGGGCACCGAATTGTATCTGGTGATGTAAGTAATAGTTCAAAAATATGAAATCGGTAGGTAACACTCACAGCACGTTTTTTCTCAATAGCAACTGATCTCATACCCAAATCATAAGCCAAGAGTCTTAACACTTTCTTACCCGGCTCTATGTCTGGTGTCTCAGGGCCTCGTGATTCAGATGTAAACCCGCATTTATCCCATATAGGAGACTCGACAGCCCACTTGACTAAGTCTTCATCCAAATATGGGAACCGAGCTTCTCTTCCCCAATGTGAGATTACACGGTCATCTCGACCGAGATTTCGTTTACCAAGTCTATTCACATCTAATTCTAGTTCGTCTAAGAGAGCAGAGAAGCCATTCCGATTGAATGCGGTTGCATGACGTGTATAACCACCGAACAATTCATCTGCGCCGAGTCCAGAAAGAAGAACACGCGCAGGTGTCGTGTATAGGATTTCTTCTGTATCAGTGGCTTGCGATGCTAAACCAACACCGCGAGATGCAAAGTATAAGGCAAAGGCTATTGATAGATCCATTTCGGTATTATGTGGATGTATCAAGTCTACAATTCTTGCTCTGTGCTCCATGGTTTCTGTATAAGGAATATTTATCTGCTTCGTGTCAACTCTTGAGGACCAATCTCGAGTCAATTTATCGACTCACTGCAACAAATCTCCATGTTCGGCCAGGACAAACACTTTGAAGCTCTTGATGAGCATTTCTCCCCGTTTCTCTATCAGGACATAACTCATATGGAGAAACTTTCTGATCCAGTATTTGAGTTGTATCCGGAGGCGGAGGTTGTGCCCCTTTCTTCAGCCGAGGTCCGGTTTGTGCAGCTTTAATGACACGAGGATTTTCAAACGCAACATTGAGAAGATCAATCTCTTGATCTGATGATAGTAAATCGTGTGCCAATCTTGCCAAAACTGTGCAATCAAGTCCACCTGAGAATAGAATTGCAAGCCTGACATCGTGAGAGTGACCTATACTTGGAGGAGTGGGAATAGTCAAAACTCTAGGTTTCAGAGACTCACATAGATAATGTCGTAATGACATCACTGATGGGGAATCAAGGCCGAGTATATGAATTTCATCTTCAATGGTTTTGTTAAACTTGCCAAGTGAAGGAGCCTGCAGATTTTAAGTTAGTACTGACTTTATCGGAACAGAATCGTAGCTAAATAAAAAAAAGTATTTGAGCATTATAAGGAACACCCACCGACGAATCAGTCTCTGGATCCTCCCAATCGAACTTTTGATATGGCAATAGTGATCCCGAAAGAGAATTATCTTGTGAATGAGACATTGATGAAGGAAATGTATTCTTATCAACACAGGAGAATTTGTAAATGCCATCTGCTTCAATTTCTTTCCAATCGCCTTTGGCGAGATCCGCTGTACTTGCAAACTCTATAGATCCAGCTGGTCCCAGATCTCCGGATTCATTATCAACATTGTAAAGGAGAGATCTGCGACCAAGGCGATCTCGGCCACAATATATAGAACCGTGAAAACTATCCCAGAAGACGAATGCAAACGGTCCAGAAATGCTTCGTAAACTCTTGACCACAGCAAGTGTCGCATCTGATGCCGAGGTAGCTGTTGAAACAGCTTTTACAAGCATCTCATATATGACTTGGCCATCATTACCATTAACGAGTTCACCACCAACCTTCCATGCCTCACCATTCCAGCAAAGGATTGAGCCAGAGTTGGTAGCAGACGCGTCAACACCCGTTGAACCATCAAATGGCTGTGGAGTGATATGATCCCCCCTCAAAGCTAAGACAGTTGATAAAAAAGATAAGAAGTATTGTGTTCCATCACTTGAAGTATAATTTGATTGTGACAAACCTGTGTGATCAGGACCTCTGTCGCAAAGAGAGTGTTTCAAAGCATGACTCGGGGTTTGCAATCCTCGCGTGGATATCGACGCGTAAATACCACACATTTGCGAACTTGTTAGATTCGTAAATTCCTAATCGACCAAATCCATTTACTTCGTGGATAGAATAGATTACCAAGGTATTTTCAAGGTTGTGCTGTCGTTTGGTGTTTGGTTTTACGTTGGATATTGATATTGATAAGGATTAAATTGACTTTAAAATTTATTTTCAAATTCAACCTTGTGCTGCACTACGGATCATCATTTTAGCGAATCGACCAGATTACTTCACTGTCGAGGGTTGAGGAAACTTAGCAACCAAGATAATTAATTATCTTGTCCAATAAGAAGAGAAATAATAATTTCGATGCCTGGCTCTCAATATCCTTCTTAAAATACTCGAGTACACTCTGCGTATCTACGAATCCTCTTCTCGAAGCTCCAAGATACCCTGGACCTTGAAGCTCGAATACCCCGCCAATCCTACAATTACACAAACGCCGATTAGAGGCGCTCGCGGATGTATGTCGTCTCCCAGACAGTCGGCAGGAGTTGTTCAGAATTCAAATGGACTATCACAGGGGTTCTCATCGATGGTGAGCTCGCATGAAAAGCTTGTCCATCACAACGCTGAGCCAGCCTCGCCAACCAGTAAAGACATGAAGGACCAGGATGTTGGCAAAGAGACACTGTTGGCAGACGGAAGCGAGCCAGCAGAAGTCAATCCTGATACGACACTAGATAATGCTTTGGATTCACTGAAAGATAAGGGAAAGGGCAAAAGTACGGAAGGAAACACTATGGACGAGCCACGGATCGCGACCAACGAAGAGCCTGCATCGCAAGACATGGAATCATCTACTGCGACTTTGAAACCTATTCAAACCCGACCCCCCAATAATTCTACACAGAACATGTCACTAGTTGATCAGACGTATCTGGATCCTACCCCAAAGACAACTGGCACCTCTCGGCCTCCTTCACGATCTGCCTCGACTGCAAGAACACATCATCTACATGCGGAAAGGTTGGATAGATCACCTACGAGATCTGACGCAGGTTTCGACGAAAAAACCAGCGCAAGTGAGGACGAGCGAGAAGGAGGGTCTAGGTCAGAAATACAAAGCATAATGGATCAATTCGGCGAGGACGGACAAGGCCCAGGGCATGAAGAAGTTATGTCTCCTCGTCTTGAGTTTGCTGGCCCGCTTCTTGGCAGTCCAGTACAACACCCACCTCGCAAATCGAGCCTGGAACCCTTGAATGCAGATATTCTAAGCCAGAGCATAGGCGATTTACAAATATCATCAGCTCCTTCATCAGGTCAACGAACGAGGAACGACTCTGACGTCGGCCCAGCTGTCCCACCGAAACCAGACTCTAT
Source organism: Botryotinia convoluta (assembly GCA_004786275.1). Lineage (NCBI taxonomy): Eukaryota > Fungi > Ascomycota > Leotiomycetes > Helotiales > Sclerotiniaceae > Botryotinia > Botryotinia convoluta. Next base: position 3,985 of record PQXN01000375.1, read on the forward strand.
ACGTAGCTTTGGTAAAATGCAGGACGATCGTTACTCCTCCACAGATACCCCATTATCACCCCCTCCTTTGCATCGGCCCCCACCTCCCGAGCCAGAACCTGAACCGGACCTACCTTTCGATTTTCATCGATTCTTGGAACAGCTGAGGCACAGAACAGCGGATCCCGTAGCAAAGTTCTTGCGATCATTTTTACAGGAATTCGCAAAGAAACAGTGGATGGTACATGAACAAGTTAAAATAATAGGCGATTTCTTGGCTTTTATCACAAATAAAATGGCCCAATGCGAGGTATGGCGTGAAGTTTCGGATGCAGAGTTTGATAATGCGCGTGAAGGCATGGAAAAATTAGTTATGAATAGGCTATATACCCAAACATTCTCTCCGGCAATTCCTCCACCCCAGCCTATCCCAGGTGCAAAGCCAAGAAGGCGGGGTGCTGATCGACCCATGGGTCCCGGTCGAAGAGGACAACATCAAGAAGACGTCGAGAGAGATGACATTCTTTCTCAGAAAGTCAGCATTTATGGTTGGGTGAAAGAAGAGCATTTAGATATACCACCAGTTGGCGACAGTGGAAAACGGTTCTTAATTTTGGCACAACAAGGTAAGATTGGAAGTCGTGTAAGGTTAGATATTACTGCTAATCATGTCACTAGAAATCCTGAAGATCAAAACCTACAGAGCTCCACGCGACAAGATAATATGTGTTCTCAACTGTTGCAAAGTGATTTTTGGTGACTCCTCAAGCTGGTCGTTTTACTGAAAATTCTTACTAAGTTTAATCAGGGCTACTCAAACATTCAAAAACAGATTCCTCGGCAGATTCATTCATGCCTCTCCTAATCTACGTTGTTCTTCAAGCAAACCCCGAGCATCTTGTATCCAACGTTCAATATATTCTTAGGTTTAGAAATCAAGAAAAGCTAGGAGGAGAGGCAGGATATTATCTTTCATCTTTGGTTAGTCACTTCAAGTATAGTTGCGCATTACAACATTAACTCCTCCGAAGATGGGCGCTGTCCAGTTTATCGAAAATCTGGACAGAACGACTCTTACAATAAGCGATGAAGACTTTGAACGAAATGTTGAAGCCGCTGTATCCGCCATTGCCGAAAAGCATCAAGCTGAAGTTGCTTTAAGCCCTGTCCAAAACAGTCCGCCAACACAGCTTTCTGAAAAATCCGCTCTTAGCCGCCCCGAAGTAACCCCTCGACATTCCATGGAAGGCGAGTCGTCAGCCCCCAGAAGATCAACATCATCAAGCGAGTATGAAGCTGGGGATGGCGTAGACGAGAAAGCTGCTATGAGCGGTCTGCTTCGTACTATTCAGAAACCACTTTCTTCCATCGGCAGAATGTTCTCGGACGACCCTTCCCCCTACAGTGGGCCCGCGAGGACCCCTAATCCGGGGAATACGCCGCGGATGACTCCATCGCCACGAGTCAGCATGGACGGGCTTCAGCCCCCACATCGGAGGCCTAGTGAACGTGAATCAAACGCTAGGAATAGGATGACAGCCGAAGATGCAGCTGCAAGACAAGCAAGTGCCGAGGCTGCAGAAGCACATCGCCTTCAGCGCGCAGAGCACGAGAATGTTGTAGAGACTCTTGCAGGAATGTTTCCAGATTTAGACAGGGAAATTATTAGTGATGTGGTTACTCAAAAAGAGGGAAGGTGAGGATTAGCCCCTTCAAGAAAACTCCCCTAGAAATTGCCATACTAATTGTTAATTTAGGGTTGGTCTGGCAGTCGATGCATGTCTTGCCCTCAGTTCTTGAACAACAAGACACGAAATAGTTTATTATCATATTATCACGTTTAATATCCACAGGTTTTATGCATTCAGCGGGTGGAATCATAGCGTTGCGTGGTCGCATTGGCGTTTTCCTCGTGTTGAATCTTCTGGTATATCCCTAGCGCAATTCGGCTTCAGAAGATCAGTAGCGAGAACGAAAGTAGAAGATACGAGGTGGTGTTTTATATAGTCGTAATTACTTTGTCCGAAATAATGAAAGATGATTATGAAAGCCTGGCCGTTCTTTCATATTGAATATACTTCAGATGGAGATCAAAGAACCGTATATACCATCTGAAAGATGGACATATATTTCATAGCGTGCAAAAATCTCGGTTGAAATTGCTTGTGCTATCAACCAAATTTTGTCTCGGGAGGTATTTTGGTATTACCATGACTTATTCATTTCCAATATAACTGAGGATATATCTTAATCATGCCCAAGAAGAAGAATAAGAGCCAAAATAATGGCGATTCCCCAGAAATCCAGGTTCCCGCGGCTTCTGCGCCATTATCAGCATCAACTACATCAACAAAGACGAAATCAAAAGATACCAAGCCCACGCAACAACCCTCAACATCTGCACTTATTATTTGTCGCAACAAGTATGTCAATTGTATACAATATCAATCCCCTATTTCACAATTATGCGCAGATGTCATGGCTGTTTTGCAGATGCCATGCCTGAACTTATGAGGCGAAACTGTGCATCATCGTTTTTTTCCAATTTGCCTCAATGCGCGTCCCGCATTTATATTTAAACCACCCGACTAATTTTTTCCTCGCAGACATTGGCGTTATATCTCTTCTTTCCATGGACCATGGCTACAATTGCCCCCTGAAGTTCTCGAAGCTCTCGCGAATAATAATTATGCCCTTCCTCGACCCCGACCGATTGACCCCGCGGTATTCTTCGATATCCTTAAAATCCGACAGCTTGTTGACGATGCCACGAATCTTGCAGTGCGCGCCGCCAGTGGTGTAACATCCTCTTCTCTCTCGAACTCCTTGAATGCTGGAAATGGCTTATTAGGGAATGGGGGGACGGCGCTGGGCCTGGGGATTGGGGGAGGAGGGAGCAATGCGAAATTGAGTAAGGAACGAAAACATCGAATGCGGGAACAGGCTACACAAAAGTTATCCAAGGCATATCATCTGGATGAGATCGCATGTAGCGTCGCGACGATGCAATCTGCTTCTACACTGGAGGATGTGGCCCAGCTTGTCCTACAGAGAAATCCCAATGATTCGGATGCCAAATACGTTCACTTTTTTCACGAGAAGATTCCTTCGCGGCAGCTGGCAGAATGTACAAGTTTAACACCATTGGATGAAGTAATAGCAGATAGGCCGAGTGAAGGCGAAATATTAAGGACCCGAGCAGTTACAAAGATATTCAAGGAGGATTTTGTGGGAGCGGCGCAAGATCTTACTTCTGCTTTATCAGTCTGTAGATATTATCAGAACCAGCATAAGGCAGGCCGACAGCAAATACAGCTAGCAAGTGAAGCCGCCGCCGAAGCTCAGCGAAACAATGGTGGTAGATGGAGAGACGAGTTTAAGTTAGATGAAGGGGACCACCCGAGTAGTCTTGAGACCCAACTTCTGTTTCACCGTGCCGGTGTTTACTTAACTATTGCATGTCAACACGTTAATGCTGCTCTACCACCTTCGCCCCACCATCACGGTGACTTATTTACATTCGAGGCTATAGACAAGGCCATGAATAGTCCCTGGCCCACCAACGGAGCGACAAGTAATGAAGACACAAGTAATGGAGAGAATATTAATGGAAAGACAAACGGTGTGAACGGCACGTCAAATGAAGAGCCCGAGCTATCCGCAGCTGATAAAGAAGCACATCGAAAACGTCTGGAGGCACGGAAAGTTGTGAAGACAAATGCAAAGAGGGCTTTAAGAGATTATGTAGCATATCTGTCGCATCTGGACTACACCCCTGGCCTTCCAGCTGAGATCACGGAAGAATTCGTTCGCAAGGTAAACTTAGCAGCGAATGGTTACAAAATTCCTCGGCCACCTCAAAGCAAGCATAGTAAGCGGGGCCTTGATTTAGAAAGCAACGCGTCATTGAGTAATGGTCAATTGTCCGATGCACTCGTACCTCATGTTGGCCATAACGGAAGAAGTTGTCCTCAATCTAGCACTTCTCGACCACCCGATTTGCCTTCTTTACCTCCGCCCAAGGTCCATCAAATCTCATCTCTATTCTCTTCTACTCCACCAGCCGATCTTCCTCCTTACCCAGAAACAGCCACAGCTCTAACAACTAAGCAACAACTTCGCGCATCCCAATCCGAGGCAGCCCAGCACATACTCGCCCAGGCCGATTGTCATGAAGCCCTCACATATCACCCCCTTCTAACTGATGCCCTTCATTCCCTCTTACTTTGTCACTGTCTCGTGCAGACCTCCGCCCGTGAACTCCAGCGCCACGCCCATATGGTTGCGCGACTTGCTCGTGTTTGCGACGGTTATCCCATTTTCCAAGCCTCAAGATCGCCGTCTCGCGCCGACTGGATTGAAGTGATTCGCCGCAATGACAATTGGATTTCTCTTGCCGCATCATGGGAAACTCTTTGCGCACCCGCGCCATTACCAGGTCAAAGTCCGAGCAATCAACAAAAAGAGACAGCTGCGGAAAAGAAAGAGAGATTAAAGCAGCAAGCTATTATGGAAGCACTTGAAGATGATCGTGTTCATGATGAAGCTAGTTTTCACGCAGCAGTTGCGGCTAGACAAAGAAGACAGGAAGAGGAAGCTAGGAAGGCCGAGGGGAGAGAAATGCCTAAGAGATGGGCGCAGGAAGATGGAAAAGAGTATCCTATCAGTACTGATAGGGCTCAAGCGATTGTTAGATGGATCCGGGAAGCCCCTCCTGGAGGTGATAGTACTGGGCTAAAGAAGAAGAAAAGAGGTGTCAGGGGGAAGGGGAAGAGTAGTGTGAGTGGCCTTAATGGGTCAGAAGCCGCTACTCAAAACGCAAAGCTTGATAGGGAGGGAGAAGGCAACGAAGAGTTCGAGAGGGTTGAGGAGGAAGTCGACTGATTGCCTGTCTCAGTTCGCACTGGATACCAATTTGACACACAATTTTGGATATGCGGTAAATCACTATGAAATGAGGTAGTTAAAAATCTACAATTATGTGTATATATATTTGCGATTAGCGTGTCATCTAAGAGAAGTGACAACTCTTATCTTAGCCTACTTATTATGAGTTGAGAATGCATCAATCAAGTCATCAAGCGGTAGAAATAATATTCCAGCTATAAATTCCACACATATCATCCTACCTCAAAAATAATTGCAGGGGTGAATGGAAGAAGCGATCTACATTGCATATCACGGACGCCCTTCACTCGACATCAATCTCATTCAATTTATCCATCGAAGCCTATAGTCGTGTTTTCCTGTTGCAGAACTAAGGTACTATGCGTCTGGATTGACGTCGTATTATGGCGAAAGTAACGGTGAGCCTGTAGATCACGTCGGTGCCTGGCTAAGTGCGGGGTTTCTTGTCATCTTTATGTTTTTGCATCGGTGTTTATACCCAGGTGATATTGTAAGCAGGAGAGAGAGGGGAGTTCTATAAAAGGTGGTTTGCTCTTGTTTTACCTTGGGATAATATATTGGTTTGCTTTTGATTGTATAGTTATATTGAGATCCCGAATCACTGGGAGTACTGAAGCATTGAAGTATTGAAACAAAATTACCATCAAGTTCGAGCAAAATGGCGGGCAAAGTCGACCCCGATGCTCCGAGGAAACTCACGGATTTTAAATTGTTGTCTTTTGATGTATATTCCACGTTAATCGACGAGAAAGGTGCGTTTCTTGCTTCTCTCATTACCTCTTTTTACCATCACAGCAATGAACCATATTCCCATAAGCACCAACTCCCCCTCCAAACCCCACCAAACAACTAACCCCCTCCTCTCCAGGTGGGCTCTTCACCGGTCTCCACCCCCTCCTCTCTCGACTCCCTGAACCCTACAAATCGAGCTATCTCAATTACCGCGCCTCCGCCCTCCAAGCCTTCCAAAACCACGAACACCAACTCCAAAAAACCCACCCCACACTCCCCTACCCCTCCATCCTACATCTCGCCTACCTTTCCTTCGCACAATCTCTCCCCTTCTCCCCTCCCCCCTCCCCCTCCACTCTCGAATCCGAAGCCCAGGAATTCTCGCAAAAGATTTCAAACTGGCCCGCATTCCCGGATACCGTTTCCGCGCTGCAAAAATTGCATAAGTATTATAAACTCGTCATTCTGTCGAATATTAATGAAGCGTCTATAGAAGGGACGATCAGAAATAATATGGATGTAGGATGGGATGCAGTGTATACGGCTCAGAGAATCGGGAGTTATAAGCCTGATTTGAGGAATTTTGAGTTTTTGATTGAGCATGTTGGAGAGGATTTGGGGGTGAAGAAGGAGGAGATTTTGCATACGGCGCAGAGTGAGTTTCCCCTTCTTGTTATGTTGGAGGGCGAACTGGATGAGAAGGATTTGGAGAATATGTAAATGCGGTGAACGCTACTGATGATGTTAATCTAGGTTTGCGAGCCGATCATGTGCCTGTGAAGAAAATGAATATGACTGGAGTTTGGATTGATAGGGGAAACGAAGGCCAGGATTATGAAAAGATGAAGGATGAAGTCGCTTATACATGGAAGTTCAGCACTTTAGGAGAGATGGCCGATGCAGTGGAAGAGGCGTTCGAAGCCCAGGGAAAGAAGGTATAGATACCAACATACAGCAGTAACATGCAAGCATAATACTTGGGTCTCTGAATGCATTCCACGAGTAACTACGTAGTACAGTTTGTGACTTTAAGATTTGAATGATAGATATATATGTAAAGATCCCATGACACTGTGAAGTCGATCCCTTCTGTAAAACCCAACACTCAACACCTAACACCGAGTAATGATTTCGTAGCTCGTTTGCTCATCTCGATGCGGATATCAAATAAAATGGAAAATCGCAACAAAACATTCAAGCCCCGCGGGGGAGCGTGGCTATGATACAGACATTGTTTTCTACACTGCTACTTATGATCGAAACCTAACCACAAAGGTTATTCATCAATTAGATTATTGTTCATATTTGATGGGGTGCTCATACTGTGGGACGTGATTCATAAAGTTGTTAATCTCCGTCAACCCTTCAGTCTCTAAGCTGTGCATCAATTCTGTTTGTTGTTCTTGACTCAGACTACCTGATCTCAGTCCTGCTTCGAAGTTGTCTTGTGAGAACAAATGAGGCGGAAAGTTGTAGTATTCAGGTTGCGAAAAATAAGGCATATTAGTTACTAACGAATGCTGCATTGGTGGTAGTGGCGCTTGAGGTTGCATTTGATGCTGCTGTGTGTTTGAGACAGGACCCCAAGGCATAGGATAAGATTGCGGTTGCTGTGGTTGTGTAAATTCTGGTGGAAAGTAGCTGAATCGACGATCGGATTGCCCACTAGAGGGACTTACAAAGATTGAGTTAGAGCGAAAGGACGGTTGCAGTGGAGGTAAGGGATGGCTGTAGTCATATGGAGGTATTTGCTCTGGCATTTGGTTGAAGACGTATCCGAATTGTGGAGGGGATTGATACGGATTGTTATGCTGCGCATTTTGTTGCGAGTGAGGAAGTGAGGTTGATGTTGCGCTGGAGTGTTCGGATGCAGACGGCGAGTTTGCGTCGGTCAGCGATGGGGAAGTGGCAGAAAAGGATGAAAGCGAATTATCGCCAAGTTCATAACTTTTGAGACATGCCTTGGTGAGAGTCATGTAAAGTTCTGATGTTGCTTGAGTTCCTGGCCACCGTTCGCGAGAACGTGCAACGATGTCTAAAGCTAAAGAAATATGCTCTTCAAGCTCTTCCTTTGTGTGAAGAGCGCGAACTTCAGAATACGAAATAGACCATAGTACTGTGTTTATGGCCATGAATAGCGATAGTAGAAATGGCCATGTCAAGTCTATCATGGCAGTTTTTATTTGATCGCTTTGCGTCCTGATATTACTTGAAGCTGCATCATAACACATTATCGCGGAACGATAGGACGGCTGGGGAACTTGAGGTGAAGGACGAAACAAGAAAATTATCATTGTATTGTACCTCCCGTTGAACCTAAAAAAGTATATTAGCACAACCGTGTTTTGGGGAAATTAATATTCGAATGGGCTAAGCTGAGTTGCATTTAACTATCATTGAGTAGGAAAATATTACCTACCAGGTTTTACTCCATGCCGGCTTTTCAGGAGACGCCTCGAGCCAATCTCCCAGTTTCTGAAGCATCTGGGCATACCAAGGATGCTCCTCATTCTTCGGCTCGTTTCTTTTTCGCAAATAAAGCGTTCTCCGGATCTCTGCTTGCAACAGTCTCATTCTAAAGAAGTGGATGGCTAACCGCTTCTTATCTGACATGGGACCAGGAAGAATACCATCAGCAGTTATGTACTCATCATCTACTGTTTGGAAAAACTGTATGTCCAAATGGTCTCTCCCAATTGCGAAAGCATTCGGTCTGCCCATTGACTGCGCTAAACCAAGCTCCATAGATAAAACAATCCAAGCGAGCCTTCGCCGCATATCGAGCTGTAAAGGATCAACTAGACCAATAGATACCCCTTGAGTAATGGTCTTTTCTTCCGCTAGACCTAACTGTTGACACAGTCTCGTAGCAAGTCCAACAATATAGTATATAGCAGTGCGAGTGGGAGTAAGCATAGAATATTGAGCGATCAGAACAAGGCACTGTAGCGTCTTGATGTCTTTCGCTCTTATAACATCTTCAATGTATCCCATAGCAGCCAAATAATAGCTATCAGCAAGGCCTGCATACTGCATGTCCAGCTTTTGCATGCTTATAGCTAGAACCATGCGAAGGACGAAATTCTTATATGGATCGTTATCTCCATCATAAACTTCTTGAAGATTCTTGGCGAACGTAGGCTCGTGTAAAGTAGGGAGCATATACTGGGCTGTGTTGTGGTTAGCGAAAATTAGAGGAGTCCAACGTAACAATGCGGGTGAGGGTATAAGCCAAAATTGAGCTCACAATCAGCAATATGTGATAAGGCTTCTTCGCCAAAGCATGGTTAGCAGCTTGAAAAGACACGCATGTTCTTGAGACTTCACTCAGTTCACCTTTATCCTTCAAATTTACCATTGTTATCACGAAAAACACAAATGCTATGAAGCAACTCACTACTCGGCAAAACAAAAAGATCGAAAGAAATTCATTGACTGACCTTTCTGACTAAATACCTCCACCAATTTATCGGTCACTAGGCGACTTGGTAATGTTGGCGCCGGTACAGCAGATATCATAGGATAAGATTTCTTTCGTTCCGAGGCTATATCTGGCGACTGTGCAGGAGTTCGACGTTGCCGCACTTCAGGCACGAGCTCTCGTATACTCCTGGTATCTGTGTATTTCTTTGCCTCCTCCATCACTATCCGAGTCATCGCAATGCCACTTGAAGGCCCCAAGTATCGTGGCGTCTCATCATCGTCGTTAAGTCGGATCAAGCCTCCAGGGCGTACAATATCTTCCGAGTCTGGGGGATTCCCCTCTTCTTCAACCAATTGACTAAGTTCCATCTCAAGTGCCCGAACTTTTTCTTGCAATTTTATGACATATGTCCTAGAGATTTTCTTGCCTTTCGTTGTATCGAAGTACTCGCATACTGCCCCCGCACGCTCGCAAGGCAAGCATCGTGGTAAATTGGGATCACACCTTGTTTTCCTCTGAAGAATAACAGAAACATTATCAGTATATCTATACTATTAATTGGTAGAATGGCTAGTGTATTACAAACCTGGCGGCATCTGCAGCAGGCAGTCAAGGTATGTGCGATCCTCGGTGAACTATCCTCGCTTTCATGCGAGCTCTCTCTTGCGTGAAGGGACTTCGCATCGCGAGCTCTATTGACAGAGCCTAAGGCTTGTCTGAATAGATCTGCTGTGTCCATCGACAAAGTGATAATATTAGATAAGAAGGTCGGTTTTGTCGTTGTAGCGCCAAACTTTTGTAAGGCTTATCATCGTTGGGGTGGGTTATCGTTGAGAGATCGTCACCAGAATTTAAGTTGTACTGATCTAGGTGCACTATCCACAAATAAACAATCAATACTCCAAAAACACCTGACGTTGTTTTAGTCAAAGAACTTTTTATTCGGAGCCATGAGAAGAAGTTGTGGCGAAGAACAATGGTCGTTATAGAGGCATCTTAAGAAGTGGAAATCTTGACCGTTAGGAATTTAGGATGGATCGCAATATTGTATGGGTAAAATTTGGGAGGGGGCAATTAGGATTAGGGATTAGGAACGAAGGAAGCCATCCGAATAAAACGACTTTTGAGAAATATCCCCGCGATCAAAATGTGGCCCTGTGGAGCAGGGGAATTAAACCTAGTACGCCCTCGAGGCCCTCTACTTCCTAGGTCAGATTTGTCGATACCACGGGGTTGCAAGAATATTGATCTATCATACCAGGTGGGCATACAAAGTGTCTCGAGAAACAAACAATCCTCTGCTTAATGCAGGACACATCTGATAAGTGATGTTGTTCTAGTTCTAGTTGTAGTTATATACGCAGATGTACTTCATAGGGGTACGAAGGTTCAGTGCGAGAATTGGTCTTGCAGCTCGTATTAATAAGAGCTTGGTCTCCTCATACCTATAGGAGGTGAAGATTGTAGTCAACACACCTATCGAACCAGACACCTCCCTACATGTGAACAGCGAAGGCCTGAGTGATATCAAGATAGTCTGTCTGATCGAGATTCTAGTTTATTCAATGATTAATCCAACGACTTGATGTTAAGGGGTAGTCGGTAATGTAATCTAACGACATCGCAATGTTTTATGGTATGCGAACACTCATTATCAGAAATTGAAATAATACTTAATTGAATATTCTATCCAAATTCTAGCCTTTTGAATAATTACATATCTTACCGAGGGACATTGAGGGGTGGATGTTAGGATGTGCCACAATCGGACAATTGGATTATCGAAGGATTATTGCTTGCTATTGTAGTATTATACCAAAGCTCGAGACCCCGAAGACTTTCTTCCAAGGTTGATTAGAAAGCGAAAGAGATACCGTAGTATTCCTTCGTTCATAATCTTTTCCTCTGCCGCCCTTCCTGTCCCCCTTTCCTTCCTTTCTCTGTCTTATTGTATTGTCGTTCGAAACAACAGAAGAAAGCAATCATCATGCTTCATTGAAACACATGCCCACAACCATGAGGCGTCGGATGGTAAGCTATATGTATTTACCGGGTAGTGTAGTTATGCACATTGGGAGGAACCGACAAGCCATTGGTATCACGATGACCAGTATTCCGGACTGACAGAGTGAATATACACGCTCTCAGCGATTGAAAGTAGTACAGTCCCTACCTACCTAGGTATTCAAAGTAAATTCGGGATTTCATAATCATTGAATGTCCTAATCATTAGATTCGAGAATTGAAAGCTTCTGATTGTCGGATTACAATCCAAACTATTGGAAAGTATAATTGGTGACGGCTAAAAGAAGTAATAGACGTTGGCTTCTTCTGGAACGGTTCGACTGCAGATATACCTATCTACTTACTGCATTACAGTTAGTTTACTCGTAATGTTTCTCGACCGATTTTATTGGGTCACGGGATCAGGACTTACACATCATTCTACACTATGCCGATGCACGATACACGCTCGATAAGAGCTGGTCGTGCAGGAATAAGCGGCCGTTTCTTTCTCTACCTCCAAGGTTGTCCTTGTGTCTTTGCGTCTTTGTTTTCTTTCAATTACTTTTCAACTATCCTGCCAATTTTTGCCATGCAACTTCACCTACTCCGTACACTCTAGTGGGGCGTAGAAATCAAAAGATCATCAATCATCAATTTTGCCTGCTCGTAAGATTTACCGAGTACCGAAGGAACGGCTGTACTCAAGGATTCTGTAGCAATCCATTATCGAAGGGCACATTTCAGTGGAAAATTTGATGCAAGTCTTTCGGACCTTCCGAGCATCATCAAGTCACATTAGACTCGAATTCTCTACCTCTGGGTTCTTGGCTACATATATAAGTTGGATCGTGAAAGAGTAATTTCCAAACGCGCGACGTGCTAATTTGGTGGAGGCAAAAGTCGACTTTTTTTCGACGTTCAAAATAATCATTCCTCGGTGTATCATTATACGGGAAGTCGAGTAATTAAGGCGGCCAGCAAGTACTATTCATCTATCGATAAACAAGGGCATGAATCCTTCCTGATTGCAACTTTCCTTACACCCTTGGACCCCGCTGCGAGACGATCCAGACGGATTAATACTTTTGTTTCCGCTGCAATTTTAGACAGCAAATCTGTTGGCCAGAGTTCCGCTTGTTCAGAAGGTGGGTTGAGTAATTCCACTTTCGTCTGTCTTTGTGGATCTCTACACCCATCTCAGTGCGGAATGGTTGCTGTTATTCATTCGTGCATGATACAGTCTTACCCTATGCTATTTGCTCGTGAATTTCTAGATCCGGCTCCATGGCAACTGCGATATATTTCTATCCGAGTCACGCAATCAAATGAGAGAGAAGCTATTGACAGGTAGTACCTTGCATAATCTGCAACATGCATGATCTTGCGGAACGTGCTTAGGCGTATAGGCTCTCTTTCTTTGAACCTACAGCTTTCATTTTCAGTTAGAACTTTGAGTTGAATCACGAGGCCTTATATTCAACTGACGTTCTGTAGCTACCTCTTAATGGCAAGAGGGATATGACATATCAATAATAAAAACTCTTCACCTGAAAATTCCGAATATTGAAAGACCTAGTGCTAGAGTAAGGATGCGTCGAGCCAGGCAAAGCGCGGCTGATACCCCGCTCCTACGAGTATCTAGGCCAGTCTCAGCATGTTCAAGATGTCAGTTCATCTACCAATAAGTATAACTCCATTGGCTAATACATACTAGGTCGAGCCGCAAAAATTAAGGTCTGAATCTTCCGACCTCAAGCGTAAATTCACTAACACCTTTTGAAGTGCGATGGGAAATTACCTGCGTGTACTGCGTGTGAGAAATCTGGACGACTGAACGAATGTTCAAGTGCAAATGGTCAGTTTGCGAAGGGGAAGGAAAGGAGGTAAGACATCGTCGCAATATTATTTTTGCATAGCTAACCGTCAAAGTTATGTTGCTTCTCTTGAATCACGAGTCGAGAAACTCGAGAAGCGCCTGGCATACGCTCGGTTGAGGAAAGCATCTGTTGCGATGCATGATGTTGATACACCAGCGGAATTGCCAGACCGTAAGGACTCTCTGGCTACCATTAGAGCCGCGATTCATGGAAAAGCAGCTAGAAGGAGGGAGGCTGCTGATGTGAATGAATTGGTCTCCGACTTTGGTTTCCTGTGAGACACCAATGCTCCTCATATATGGGAGATTTATACTGACAACTGTAGATCTGTACATGCTACCACGCGCGATTTTGAATCATCAACAACAAATATGACATTTGCTAGACTCATTCTTTCGGCGGCCAACCATGACGAATTGCCTGAATCCGATTCTCTACAATTGCCACTAAGATCTGTGGCGACAGCATCGATTCAATATTATCTCGATAACATTTTTGCTCTGTACCCAATTATCTCCGAGACAGCTCTATTCAATGCATTAGATAAAATTTATCAGGGTGGCAGTCAGCCGGTGACTGATTTTGAGCATTGGCTATTCTACATGGTCTTAGCCATATCATCCACCGCTCAATCCCGAAATTATTTAGACTCCAAATACGAGGAAGGTGTTTCTTGGGCTGGCCGTGCTCTTGCCTACGCCGATCATGTTCTCATGCCTGGTCATGTTTCCCAAATCCAGGCCTTGGTACTGTTTGTTCAGTATGCAATGCTGGATCCAGCCCACTTTGACAGCTGGCAGTTGATGGGGTTTGCTTGTCGGGCAGTTGTCGATCTGGGATTTCATCAGGATCCGCCTAAAGAGCAACAACCAGACAAAAAAGCGTTAGATATGAGGAGGAGGATATTTTATTGCGTCTACTCGCTCGATAGGTAAGCAAAAACTCTTCATTTGAAAAAAAAAACCAGTGGATGTTAATGAAACTAGATCTATCAGCATGGTTCATGCAAGAGCATTTTCCTTCACGGACGACTCATCTAGCGTTGAATATCCATCCGTATCACCCACGTTCCCTCCGATGGGTCAGGCGGATTCAATAGTTGGCCCCCATTCCATGGATTCCGCACATCTGTTGTGGCAATTACGACGTGCTCAGTCAAGTTGGTATCAAGAGCTGTTTCAGTCCAGTCGAGAACCATTGCCACAAGGCTCAACATATCTCTGGAAGATGTGTCAAGAAATGCGAGACTGGTCTAACTCCTTCCCTGATTCACTCCCGCTTGCCTTCAAGGATTTCTTCGACTTGGAATTACTCTATAGTTACGTTTATTGTCTTGCCCCATCATGCCGAGTTCACGTAGTATCAGATTATGCAAAGAATTTGATCTTCGACTACGCCATAACATACATGCAAAAGATTTTTCCTGTCAGTCAAGATCCTATCAATAAGGCATTCTATACCTATCATGATGCTCTACGAGTTTATTTCATTGGAAGTCAGTTAATGGCGGTGCTATCAGACAGTCAAGATCAGATATTCAATGGCTTATACAACACTGGTGGAACGAGCTCTCCACCACCATCTCTTTCGATAGTCACTGGATCTGATCACATCGATCGGAGCCTCAACTGTATAAACCACATCAAGGAAACTTTGAGGACATTTGGTCAAAGATGGGAGGATTCAAAGGCACTTCTGTCGAGTTTCGACAATCGAGCCGAGCCAATCATCGCAAGCCTGCACGGGAGAAAACAGCAGCGGCAACAATATATCAAAGAAGAGTCTCCCATTGATCATAGCCCGAATTATATGCCACCACCTGGCTACGATCATAGAACTTATCAAATGAAACATGAGTGGCCAAATATGAACCCAATATATCCGGACGCCTCAGGATTTGGCGGAGCCGGTCATGGAGCTGGAGCACCCGGCTTGTAGAACAAATAAAGTACTTGACCAACCGTCAACTACGGACTCTTTTTTTTTAACTTGGTTAATAAAGTATCAATCTATCGATAAATCATGACACCACCATTGTTTGAACTTCGCAGCTTCCTATAATGGGAAAATCTGATTACTATGGAAAGAGTGACCCCAGTTTCTCAGCTGTTCACTTGAACATGCTGCTCGTGCCTTCTTCGCGTTCCAAATTTCATTATTTATCTCTTAGGGTCAATCTACTTGCCTACATCTTTCCATTCCTTACATCTAACTTCTATTCATCCGCAATCTTTCAGACACGGTTGTGTCGTATTGTTAACACACTTTTGGAGACAAATATCGTCCTCAGCATTATAAAAGTATTTTACTTTATCATATCACTTTTACTCTACTAGTATAAGCTAGCCAGTTGGTTCATCCGTCAGGATGCCGCCGTTCTTTTCGTGAGTAAATGTGTTCTTTTAAAAGTATGCCTTCTGACATTTCCAGACCAAGAAAACCGAAGGCACCTAGTCGTATCGATACAGAGCAGCGGGCTACCAACTCGCACTACTACACAGCTTTCAAAGTCGTCCTAAAAATCACCGTTATTACTCTCGTTATTTGCATTGCTTTCTTACCAACAGTAGCACTTCGTAACAAACACGGACATCATTCTGACGAGGTTCTTGTTAAAAATCTGGAACATCCTGCCAAATTCGATGTCTCGACTGAACTTGAACGTCAAGTTACTCATGTTCCACTTCGCTTTGTGAAGTCTGCGAAGTTACTTGTTCAACAATTACGCATTCATGACTCGACATTGGGAAAGTTGACGGATGTTTCTGCTAGCAAACAGGTCGAACGATCTGAGGACGTTACCGATACTACTACTGATGGTATTCAATATGGGGATTATCCACCTGGTGGCTCAAAGCACCAAGCCAAGTCCGAAATCGAACGATTACAGCATTGTTCTCCAGAGATCAAAAGCAAGAACGGAGGGAAATGTATCAGACAATTGCCTCTTCTCATTAGAGACGATGACCGTGTAATTTCAAGGCGTTGTTCTTGGCAAGAGCGACGCAAGCACGGCGGAAGGTGTGTCTCTCATGAGTGGCAACCCACACCTCGCTCCTGGATCGTGGATGAGAATACTGCTCTTTCCTTAGTTCACACGCTCATACCCACTTCTACTCATACGCCTGAGGTCATCAGCACTTGTTCCTACGATAGTGGGGTCAAGAACGATGGAAGATGCCCCAAAGAATTAGTAAATGGTCTAAAGCCAGCAGAGAACAAACCAATTTCTATTTTGGTCAGGCCACCACCTGTCGATCCCAATACAAAACAGCAATCACGGGAAGCAGCAATAGATGAGGAGACCAGCGTTAACTACAGACCCTACAAGGCAGATTGGTGTAGACATGGCTGGGTCCGTACCACTGATGGTTGGTGTATTTATCGAGGTAGCTTTGAACACCAGACGATCAGACCGGAAATTTTCAATAATCCACCCGCTTCTAAAAGATCGGTACTTTCAGAACAACAGCGTCGTGAAGCGATAATAAATGAACCAACCAAACTCGAACCCAGACCTTTTCAGACTGAATCATGTCCAGAGTTTTGGGTTCATACCAATGACGGTTGGTGTTTCTATCGCGGCTCATCGAGTAAGCCGTTGGGATTTTGGGGACCCGATACAAAGAAGTCATTATCTTCAGAACAAAAACGCCGCGATGATGGTGTGAGCAATGAGGTCAAAGAAACAAACACTGTTCAGGACGACTCATTTCATTGGATCATAAACGATGACGGTACCTGTGTTCCCGAAAGCACACTATGGGCTGATCACGAAGATCCGGTATTCTATTCGGGAATTCATTCACCATTTGACTCAGGGCTTGATACAGTCGAGTCCCTAAAGTCAGGTATTCCAGAAGACTGCATGGGTGCAAACTTTCCGGCTCCTTCGTGCCCATCTCCTTGGAAGTACGATGGTGGCTGGTGCATATGGCTCGGTGATGGTATCGACGATTCCGATTGGAAGAGATCATTCCTAGAGCCTGTTGGGCTAAAATTTCAACGTCGTAATAAAGCTGAAGGCCAGAAGACACAGGTTCCTTCTTCACTGACTAGTAACGGGCTTCCATCTACCATAGAACCTAAACTTTCTGTTGCAACATCGTCATCAAAGCATCCTGCGGCTACCACTACTACACATACTTCTAGTTCCAACTCTATCTCTACCGGCATCTCCCCTACTACCACTCTCCCTTCCTCCACAGTTGGAAAGTGTGACCCCCCTTGGATCCGTACTATGGATGGTCGGTGCTTCTTTGATCCCAATTATGAACGCAAGCATCCTCAAGATCTATTGTCCCAGCCTCGAAAGACAATCCGGCAACGACGCGATGAATCTATAAGTGAAGAGCGTGATGTTGCTCCCAGTTGGCAAGCTGATTCATGTGAGGCGCCCTGGGTTCGTACTGATGATGGTTGGTGTATATATAGACCAGACTACAAGCAAGGAACACATGCTTCTTTGCCCAACAATACAGAACGATCCAATACCACGAACCGATCCAATGATACACCACAACCAAGTGCCACAGAACAACCGGATGTAACAGATCAATCAACTGCTACAGCACAACCAACTCCCATGGAGACAGTAACTTTCATCCGCCACTGCATCAGTGACTTACGAGGAAACCTTCAATGCTTTGAAAAGACGTCTGGACCTTGGCCTGCATTTACACAAGTTTCATCGGCTCGTCATCGTCGAGGTCTTTGGCCCGCCGATTGGGTATCACAAACACCAAACGACTGTGATCGTTTTCTCGGAAACACATTTAAGCACTACCAGTGTCTCCAATCGGTCAAACACAAAAACGTCGGATTAAAACTCATCATGGCTTTTCTACTTCTCGCTGGATTGGGTTCTCTTGTATTCCTCATCATCACTTGTGTTAATCGAGCTGCACGTCCGGAAGCTCAGCCGTTTAGACAAATGAGCGGGATTGTCGATGCAAATAGTATGACTCAACATTCAACACCTTTGTGCAACACTTATCCTTGGAATAACAAAAGAGATACAAATGCAATGGACGGAGATCGATGGGCTAGGGGTCCTCCTGCTTACGATCCCTTGAGACAATTGAGTCCAGAGCATTCAGGTAGTCTGGTTGCCTGTACCAGGGAGAATAACTGCGCAAGTGGTAGTTCGGATTCGAATCAGAGTTGGATTAGAAAATTGTGTAATAAATGTTTCAAGAGCCGAACCAGTTCGTCGGTCTCGGATAAAGAAGCACAGGCTGGAAGTGTGGGGAATGGGTTGAGGAAAAATAATCATAGGATTGATACGCTGAGATTGCCGAGTGCAAAATTGGAGACCGTGAGGAGGGCAAGTGGGTTGCCGAGTGACGAGAATGGAGATGTGTTCGTAGGTGGAAGTACGGAGACAGTGGTTATTGGAAGTGTGGGAAAGGGGTCGGGGAGTGCGGTGGGTATGAGGGGCTCGGATAGTGGTTCTGCTGGGGTTGCGGGTGATGCTGGTGTAGCCGCGGGGGGTTTGATGAAATTGGGAAATCTTAGTGGTGATACGCTTGTAGAGCCGGCACCGTCGATGTTGGAATGTAGGAATGGAAAGGATGGAAGGGATGTTGGGATTGTGGAGATGGGGGGTGGCTTGAAGCCGGGAAATGGCAATGCGAAGAAGGTGGAGATTGGTGGGGGAGAGGAATTTGAAGAGGTGCGTGGTTGGAGGGATGTTGAAAGGGTTGAACCGTTGAAGATTGATAAGATTGATAAGGAGAATGTTGATCTGAAGAGGAAGGGAGAGGGAATGGGTGATGAGGTAGAGATGATGTTGATGACGGTTGTGGAGGAGGAGAATGATGAGGATGAGAGAAGAGGGGAATTGGAGAGGAGGTCTAGTATTGTTTGTGTTAGTGGATGTTAGGTGTGGGTGTGGATGTGGATGTAGGAGAGCGACTGAGTATTGTTTGCAAAAAGACGGATGGAGATGGGGATTGTGATACCTGCCCTTCGTTTATCGTTTTGTTATTGGGAGTCGGTGGACCGTGATCAGAAGATTACAAGTTTCCCTTTTCCTTTCCTTTCCGCTGGATTATATCCCTATCTATAGAATCCAAAAAAGAAGAAGAAGAAGAAAAAGTGTGAAGAAAGGGCGGGAGAATGGCGGAGTATTCGTTATTTGCTCGACTGGAGCAGGAAGATTGTTGTGTTTTCTACAGGAGATTATTTCTGTATTCTCTTCTCTTGTGGTTTCTTTTCCTTTCTTTTCTTTTGTCTTGTCTCGTTTTGTTTTGTTAGTTTTCGTGTTAGTCATTCGTTTAGATAATTTTATAGGGTTGAAATGCTAGATGCTAAGTACTGGCTAGAGAGTTTGGAATTGAAATGCACTTTCACTCCTCTACTTGTTTACTGGTTTACATGTTTGAAGAAAAGACTGGTGACATTGTGATTGACTATATCATATATCATAGTGAGGCAAAAAAGGAGAGAGAAAGGAGGACGATGGATGGGTGGAAGGTTTCCCCTGGTGGGAGAGGGGATGCTGATGGTCTCGAGATTCGAGATTTGCAATCGGAATTATGTTTACTGAAAAGGGGATACATCGAATTGTTAGATACCTCACCTCGTGTGTGTACACAAACATTCACGCTCCTGTTCAACATCATGTATCTAGGGCTCACTTTATTAAATATTCTGTTGTGTTTTGTTCTGTGCGGTTCTAATTTCTTTTGCAATATAATCACAGATTATGTATTTCTTCATTTCTTCGTGCATTTCTATCTATCCACCACTTTCTTTTTCGCTCTTCCCTCTCCTCTCAGACTCACTCTCCTCGCACCTCCATCCCCTTTGTCAACGTAAACAGAAGATGAGATATAACTAAATAACTAAAACAGGGGTATCAAAGAAGAAGAAACCTCTCCAAATCTCCAAATCTCCAACTAACTACCCTTCCCCTTCCCCCCAAAAATTATAAGAAGAAAAAAAGGATTATGTAAGATATATTAAGTTGTGTTGTGGGAGGTAATACCCGACTGAGTAAGTAGTCCCACCAACCAACAAACACCCTGCCTGCCTGACCTTGGAATATGATTCCCCTCCCTCCTTAGAATTATTGCCGTGCCGTCTTAAATTGCGAATATCCCATTTTTCTGTTGTTCCCATTGCCGTTATTGCTCGACCCATCCCCAGCACCATATTGATTGATGGCATCCCGTTGTCTCCAAAAGATTAAGAGAAAATCTTAACAAATGAAATGAAGTTGTTACTTTTTGCATGGCGACATGGCGAAAAAGGCAATGAAGCCTTGACTCGAAACAAAATCAAAAGGCAAGAAAGAGAATGAATGAGAGCGCAGGCTATTAAATAGCCCCCTCTTCACCATCCAAAACCCTCCTCGCAGCATCTAACCTCCGTCTCCAAATTCTTGAATCGTAATTCCCCGCTTCCGTGTCCTGCAATTCTAAAACACATTTTCCCAAGCTAGCGACTAATCGCTCGACGAGGATTTGGTCATCCTTGGAGAGCATCTGTACTGGTGATGTTCGTGTACGATTGCGGTTATTTTCAAGAGAATCGGAACGGATTGGGTGGGAATTGGTGCTGGAGGCAGTGCCAGGTGAAGTAAAGGCACTGGGTTGTTCTCTGGGTTTGACGGAGAGAGGGACGCTACGTGTTGTGCTGGCAGAGGTTGCTGAGCCGAGGGAAAGGTTCCTGGGGTGGACGCCAGGTATTATATCAATATCGTATAATCCGGAGCCTCGAGCTATTCCAATATCGTTGTAGTCATTGATAATAGTATTCCTGGGAGGTAAAGATCCAAATGTAGACCGTTTGGTTGCAATAGAAGTGGTTGTAGTTGGCTTATAAGGAGAGATTGTGGGCGAGTCTGGGGCGTCAATTTTACGAGTATCGGGAATAGGGATAGTTAAATCGAAAGGATCTTCATCTTCATTATATTCATCATCCTCCACGTTTGACTTGGCAGTTGCAAAAGTGGCTAGAGTAGAAATCGAAGCATTACTGTCAGATCTAAGATGTACCATGGAAGATCGTTGACTGGGGTCATGGCCATTCTCTACAAGTGGCATTGGAACTGAAGGTCCTCGAGTTGTTTCCACAGAATCCTCTGAGATAATGCTTCCTCGTCTTTCTCGACTCATCGTACCCATTGCGCTGTACAGGAAGAAATGTTCATAATCGAACGCATCTTCACGATCTTCGTGTGATACCTGTTCGGTTACCGATTCGTGATAAATTGATGCATCACTGTTGTCCTCGTTGTCAAATTCGTCAAATTCTGAACGGTCGTCACTGTAACTATCATTGCTTGAAACTTCAGACACCTCTGAGCAAGTATCATAGCCCTCCTCCTCAACTACTTGTGTTTGATT
This sequence comes from Botryotinia convoluta, assembly GCA_004786275.1. NCBI lineage: Eukaryota > Fungi > Ascomycota > Leotiomycetes > Helotiales > Sclerotiniaceae > Botryotinia > Botryotinia convoluta. Next base: position 25,266 of record PQXN01000375.1, read on the forward strand.
CTGATGGGTAGGGAACCCAGGTGGCTTTACCTGGCCCTCATCAACATCTTCATATATACTTGTAGCATCCGATTCGGCATAGGTTGGAGCTTGTCTTGCAGATACTTGGGTCGGCTGTGCAGTGTATCCATTCTTCGTAGGGTCGCCATTCTGGATCCCATTCGACTGAACATGATCTACTACTGAATCTGTCTTGGGAACGACATCTTGACCATTAACACCTCCACTATACCACTGTTCTCCTGCCGTAAATGGACTAGGAGTACGTAAACTTTGGAGACTGCGACGCTTCATATTATCATCTCGAGCACGATCTCGTAAAGCGGACAATCTTCCTTTCAAATCACTCATTTGATGTTGTATATCCTGCATTCTTATGCTTGAAGTTGACGAAGAGCGACTTAAAAGTCCTTCTCGGGCAGTTGAATATTCTCTGTCAGTATCAGTCCTGCCATTAGTCCTGCCGTCGAATTCAGGAACGCCATCCTCGACCAGGGGTTCAAGATGCGATGGTTGTGAAGGAGAAATCCTGCTATGTGGTGAAGATTGCCCGGATCCTCTTGGCCTTCCATTTTCATTGCCCTCCTCCTTGATCATTCCTGGAGAAAGTGGCGATGCTGGTTTTGGTGTATGCGATCCCATAGAACTTCTAGCCCTGTATGTAGCTGCCGCGCTCGAGGCGCGAACGGGGAATGCTGTGGCTCGCGAAGGAGATATGTTATTTTCGCTCCAGACCCTCGAATGACCAGGACTCGAAGCAGTTGAATCTGTATGAAAATTGGAAAATGACCGTTGTCTCGAAGGAATACCGCTGATGCGCCGATCGACTTTTAGGAGAGATTGATTGGTTAAAGGACTACTACTGTAAATCGAAGGCATGGAAATTGATGGCGTTACAATAAGGGAGCTTCGCGCTCGTGTTAAATTCCCTTCCATATTCTAAAGAGGCGATTGTCAGTGTATGAAGTCATTTTGTGACATGATAAAACTCACGTTGAGTCGACGTTTGGCATTCAATAGAATTTGTTCCGCTCTCCTACTCAAAGCGGCACTCGAATTCTGATCATCTTCCCCCTCTCCAAAATTCCCTTCCCTGCGCGACAATCTGCGTGTCTCCTGTTCCACAAGTTCCTTGCGATAAGGATACGTATACGATTCTGCCACACTCTCCTCATCATCACCCTGGAAATTACTATCATCCACACTGACTGTATCATCGATATCTCCAAACATGGCCGATTGTGGTTCTGACGTGACGGTACTAGCAGATTCCGCAGATATTTTTCTCTCGTGCGTTCCGGTCTTGGTTCCCGACCTCCTCAAATCATGACCCAATGATGCTGAACTTATGCGATGACCATTTTGAAGCTGCTGTTGCTTGATGAACCTTCGTTCAGCAGGGCCGGGTAACTTCTTTCCTGGCGTACTTTCCACCTCTGTGACCTCGCCTATATCTGATAACATTGTTCCATTCCCATAGATAATTGGCGTGGTTGGTGTCCTAGGCGGCGGGCCACCTAGATATTGTGAATTAATTGATCGTTGCCATGAATCCCCCGACGAAGAAGTAAATTGAAATGATGTATGCCGCGATGAAGGTTCTGAGTCGTAATTCGTTTCATTATGTAGTGGGAGGATCATGTCTGGTTCAGTTAAAGTTGGACTTTGTGAACCAGGTCGAGGTGGATAAACCATGATTGCTGTAGTACTGGAGGATTGACTTTGCATGATGGCCTAGTTCCAGGCACTGCCACGAGAGCTGAACAAAGTTTCTTTTTTTCCCTCCTCCTCTAGAGCTGGGAACTTTGGAACAATGTATTAGGTAGTGAGTCTGACAATTGACCATTCAATGAAATATCTATATTTATTTTGACAGTTTTTGGCGCCAGCAGTTGTTGGTAAGACTATTTGTTAGTCGGCGATTATTAATTCATAGATTGGGCTTCCAGTGTGCTATGAGGGTTGGGTTGGTAGGATTCGGGGATAGGGGCCATCCGCTTTCTTTTTGTCTATATCACGGTGGTGCGAGGTTGCAGTCAATTCATATATTCATGGTGAATAGTTACCAAATTTGACAATTGGATATTTTAAGGAGAAGGAGGAGAGGGAGGAGAAGGAGAAGGAGAAGGAGAAGGAGAAGGAGAAGGAGAAGGAGAAGGAAAAAGAATAAAGTGTAGGGGAGAGAGATAAAAAGGTCTATGAAAGATACTGGTATCTATCTATGCTCTCTCTTCATTATCGACCTACCAGCCTACCTAGTCATAATGATTACTTTTAATTCTCCCTTTCAATACTGCACAGTATTGCATGCATTGCATTTTGCATCTAGCATCTAGCATCTAGCATTAGTTCGCATATCCCCACGCCACGAGCAAAATAATGTCGGACATAGACTGTACAATCTACTTAGCATTTAATCCTGGCTTTGAACTACTACCTAGATACCTAGATACCCAAAGTATTAGCTACAGCAGTAGCACATAGTAGCAGCTATTTTGAAGGACAGTTCACGGTTCACAATTTGCACTGAGAACTGAGATTATTTCTCCGTGGGTGGTTTTGTATGGAGATTCATATGACTTTGGGACTTATCACATCGTACTCCGTCTGAATAAGTTCCACAAGTTAATTTCTCATTTGCTCTTGGGAAAGTGACTAGCATATAGTATTATGTATCCCGATGATCTTCGTCGGTAGTGAAAGTGGAGCTGGAATTTGGAATTGGCATTGGAGCTGGAATTTGAAGGGCGGAGCTTGATTTGATTTTTATATTACCAACATGTTTATCCTTTTTTATCATTTATTTGTTGATTTCTTTTCCTTCTCTTTCTTCTGTTCTCTTCTCTCTTCATCTCTTTTCTTCTTCTTCGCAACTATCCATTCTTGCTCTTGCTGCACACTAGGTAGTCAAGCCTGTATAGATACAAGTACTACCTACCCACCCATGGACATGAAGGAGTTTCGTATGGTACACAGAGAAGTTTCTGTAATTGCAACTGTACAACCCTCAATTCAATATCATTTCTTACTCTCAATTCGTCCCACCAAGTGACCGACCACTGTAAGGTACACAACAGATTAAGACCCGGCTTATTATAGGCACAAAGCACCTTCTATTCCGGGGCCACAAAATAGCCCTTGACGGTCCAATCCTTGTAAAGCCACGTTGATATACGATACTGATGTTAATCTTTACTCAAGAAGTTCAAGGACAATTGAAATTTGACTCCATAGGAAACATCAAAGCAATCAAAATCTAGAACTTGAAGAGTACACCGTAGAATAAAAAGGGAAAAATAGGAACTTGGATCACCATGATCATCAAATTCATAAAATAAGATTAAAATCATCGGATTTCTACATTGGGCATTTGAAATACCCCGTTATATTTTCTCTCGAAAGGGAGTCAATTCCCCATTGCAACTCTGACAATGGGTCAAAAAGAGTATTCATTACTATGATCATTACCAAAAGTATATGCCAGTATGAATCTAAATGCTGATTGATGATAATTAGATTGAATCCCCTCTCTCCTAACGTTCAAAATGATTGATAATGAACCCAGGAAGGTAGGGAAAGAGGGTCAACGCCGATTCAACGGTCATAAAAACCTCCGAAATTGGATTCAATCACGTACATCGGATTCAACTCGAAGCGGAAAGCTTTTTTTAATTGAGTAATATATCTCATCCATGGTTCAAATATAATTGCTTGCATGAGACTTTGGAGATAAAGAGTCATATCAATCATTAAATACGATGATTGCGACATGTTTTATAAATCATTTCAACAAGGCTGAATGCCGAAATATGTATTCATCGGGCGGGATAAGGAGACAAAACTCCGTATAGTAGGTTACGGGGTCAAAATATGAGTTGTGGGGTGTGAGTCTGACTGCTAACAAATTACAATCCTCTTTTCAATGATGGAACTGTACATGATGAACACCGAAAGGAATTCGGGTTTGGATGTTGGATTTGTTATGGGCCTGGTATATCTCCATCATCTTAGTGGATGAGTCATTATCAGACTATTGGTAGACTACTTGCCCTGAAAGTGGGAGGAGTCATGGAGGTATAAGTATATTCTCCAAATACTCATTGATCTTGTATTTTCTATGATATACAACACATCACGTTCAATACCCTAACACTATCTGTACACTCAATACCAAATATTCAAAACAAGATTTCGTACTCATACCCATACTTATACTCAAACTCAAACTCAAACTCATCCATTCCACTCCATCCCCATCTATTCCATCCCTTCTCCCAAAATCTTCCCATCCCACAAACCCTCCTCTTCTCCACCACCTTCCAACTCCCATCTCTCCATCATGACCCCCATCCCCATCCCCATCCCCTC
>PQXN01000376.1:0-29280 GCA_004786275.1 Botryotinia convoluta
CCCCCCCCCAATTGCGCAGCATTCATCAAAATTATGTGTGTAGTCGGTTTGCACGGCTCAAAACGCCATTCAAGAATCCAGAGGGAGCCATCCACACCAGCTCCCCCTGGATTTTCGAATGGTGTTTTTGAAATTAGTCTCATGGAGGATGTCCTTCGAAAGACCAAAGTTTTCCTTGCTGCGAACAGGGCGGGACCAGCCACAACCCATGTTCCACGCATTTTGTAGACTATTAAGAGAGCCACTCTCTCATCGCATTTGTAATTGAAGCAAGTAGATTGCTTTATCCCTACAGAGTCATTTATCAGAAAAGTTCATTATTGCGTGGGGCGTACAAAAATCTCATGTTTTTACTTCTTCGCGGCGCTCCCCGTACACGGGGTTGTGATGGTATGTTGTCTTACCTTACTTCGTCATGACATCTGTCGATGCCTTTATAGGGTCATCAGTTTGTACCAGCAGTCGGTACAAACTGACGGCCCCATTGTTCAAAAGAACATTTTAGACTCAAAGTCTATCTATTGAGAATCAGTGATTTGTGAGAGTTGAACCATCTTGCTTTGAGATGAAGATTTCGCGAAATGGAGTACAATACCGCCACTGAAGTACAAGAGAGGAAGTGACTCACATGTGTGTGAACGGTTTGAAATTCGAGACAATATGGTTTTTTGTCAAGATAACCCTGATCTCTTCTCTATACCATCTAGGTATATTGAAGTCATCAATTTTCTAGGCCATCTTCACTAAGAACCATTTTATCTGAAACTAAATTTCGCTGAAGAGATATACTCTCACAGTAGAGAATCGAATGCTAACTGTGTCCGCCTCTGTTGTATGTATAAAAGCAACCAGGTTCATACTACAACCAACCAAGCAGTAGCAGAGGAGCATCTGGTGAGTGCTGCCGATGGCCTACGCCCAGTCAAGCACCCACCAGAGATCCACCATATACCCTCGATATTAACTATAGGTGAGATCCTGGTATCCAGTGATTTATTGCGTGGAATCTTTGATGAACTGCAAGTGTAAAGTCAGCATGCGCTCGCTACGTTTGGAGGGGAAAATGAGGGGCCGCAAGGCGGTTGACGAAAGCTGGCAGACGGCGCAAAGCACCAGCCATATCCTTATTGCCTTATAGATGATAAGATATCAAGTTCATACATAGATATGCAGGAATATCTAGTGATTGGGAGTGCTCAATGGATTGTGACTCACTCTTGGGTGTTTGTTCAGCGATCCTATGGCCTTGTATCTTTCTTTCTTTCTCATCAATTCTGTAAGCTGTTAGCTACCTGGAAATCTTCTATAAACAAGTAATGACTGCCGCCACTATTCTCAAACAAGGCTTTAAGGCATTTTTTCACAGTTCAAGCCAAGTGGCGAAGGCAGAGTTTGAAAGGATGAAAGGATGAATGGCAAGAAGGGAAGGATTTCACATACTTTGTTTGCTTAGAGGACTGAGTAAGAGTTCCAGCGCGCACTCTCTGTTGTTTTGAAATATCGCAGGAAGATTGGGAAGAAGTTCCTTTTCAAATGAGGAGGATTATAAGTTGATTTTGAGCAGCACAAAAGATTGGAGACTTATGGATTATCTTTCTTCTAATTATGGCCTTAATTTTAATCCCTGTTTCGAAATCACGCTAGAAAATCCAGAAATACTTTGCAATTTTGAGGTTGCCTCGGAGTTAGGGTTGTCGCCGCTCTTCAAGAGGTGGTGGATCCCATGACATTCTGCCAAACGTCCAGCATATAATTGGTGGCCCACATCATTTTTGCAATCCTTTTAAATGGTTGAATCAGCATATTTTGCTCTATTCCCACCTAGAGCACATTTTTTGGACGAAAATGGCCTGAAGCAAAACATAGAACCTCCCCTAAACATAAACGAAATCACATGACCAGTGTACACAAGCCCACAATTAATAGGAAAGAGGGCTTGAGTCAACAGAGACTTTCATTCACTAATAGCTCTTCTTCGTGTACTAACATGGAAGACTTTCGTAGTTAATTTTTTGTCATGGTGGTTGAAGAGGGGTTCGGGCGGTGAGGAAACCATCAAAAGCAGCGAGCAAGCAAGCAGTTCGAGAAAGTGAATAACATGAGCATGCCTTTCAAATTTGAAGACGATCATGTCATCGACATTGTCAAGGTGAATTTGAGACACAGTCCCGAAATTAGGTCCAACCTCGGGCTCTTATTGAGAAGTTAAGATCTAAGACAGCAGTCCGAGCACCAGGGTGGATATTTACCAGTTCATATTATCACAGATTTCTACTGTCGAAAATTGTAAATATCAATATTGTATTGCTATATATATATATATGATAATGAACTAGGAATTAATCAGCAGGTGTTGATATTCACATTCGTATCCCTAGCACGCATGTGGATGGTGCAATGATCTCAGTATGTGTTTAAAGTTAGAGGTTACCTAGGTGATCAGCTACTCAAGTGCCAAATTGACTTTTTCAACTGACAGGCGGCAACTAGTAGATGATGGTTTAGGTACGAACCCCTGCCCCCTGTGCAGACGTGCAACAAAACTGTTCATTCATTCTTGATCAGGGAAAGAGAAAATCTTAATGCCCCTTGTCTTGACTTGCGACTTGCAACAAAACAGATTTCTTAGTTCGATGATGATGATGCTACTGAAGGCAGGGAATATTTTATTATACTTTGAGCTAGTGTAACTTTATCCCAGACATCTGCTTGAGCTTACGGCATATAACATAGCTGATGTCTTGTGCTTTCATTGGAGGATTGGAGGATAAATAAGTCCAGTGATCTTACTAGGTAAAAGAAGGGGGTTGAGGATATTTAGTTTCGAGCTAGTAGTAATCTTTCAGATCCCTACCCTGGCTTAGATATGCAACAAATAACTTCATTCGAACAAAGACTGGGGTCAATTGGATAGCATACTAATAATATACTACAGTTTAGGAAATAACAATGGGTAATGATTGCCGAAGTCAACACCCCCTGCCCTAGTTACAGATATGCAACAATACTTACCATATTTCCACTACCTGGTCTGCATGACGTACGGCAGAGGATGTCTGTAAGTGAGGTATGATATATGACTGTGAGGCCATATTTCTCAAGATCATTGGGGTACATGATCACTTCTTGTGATACGAAATCGTTCCTTTGTTGGTAAGATTACTTGATGAAACTCCGACTGAGTACTGCAAATCATAGAAAGAAGCTCATCCTTCATGTGACAATACAATGAAATTATTAGTTGTACACAAAGGATTTCTGTATAAAATCTCTGCCTGCCTATTTGAGTAGAAAATGATATTTCTACATGGCTACGGTTAGCCAGTGCACATTTGTGCGTTGATCTACGCGGTACCTTTGATGACAATAAGTGAACTTAGTACTCCATACCGTCGTAAGTATCGAAGTTGAGAGATACGTAATGCGATGTGCAACATTCTGTTTCCACTTCCCTCAAATAAATCATGACTAAGTTGAGATACGCTACAAATACTCCCACTCTCCTTAAGTAGTATAGTAGATGTTATATCATACCGAAGAACTTCTATTTTAACCTAAAAACGGCACGATGAAGCCTTATTGCTTACGATATAGCGTCACAGATAGAGTGTCATACAATTCTCTGGGTAAAAATCTAAATAACATACCTCATCCGAACAGATCCACAATACATTACATAAAATCCACAAGTCCGGATCACACCCCAGTCGAAAGAACATCTCTTAGCTCTCTTAGCTCCATCATATCGGTGATCGAGGCCTGACTAACTGCAAATCATCCACCACTCAGAGCCCTCAAAAATCTAACGGTTGCATATCTATCATCTCAAAGTTACAAGGGGGAGCCCTGATAAGTGCTAAAATAGAGTCATTGGTTTTGGTGTTGCCTACACTGTTTTTACCCTATGTGTGCTTTGTAATGTATGCTATCCTCTTGTTGTTGGCATCACTCTATTCCATACCACACAGGGTTGTGTTGGCGTAAAACAAGCCACATCATGCACTCTTCTTAAATATGACGTCTTCCTGAATTCGAGGTTACCCCTCAAGTACCTATACGCCTCGAATAGTTCGAAAATGGGATGATCGTCCTCCAAAGGCGCAATATTGGGACCCTAACAGCAGGAAATTAGCAGCGATATCCATATATTGCTTACTGCGAGAACAAGTCTAACTAGTCCTGTGTTATCTTGGGCTCAAGAACTTATAGGGACTTTTGAGTTATTCGTTGTGAGTTGAATATACCACTTTATGACCTGATAAGAAAAATAAATAACTTACCGCATAATCTAATTCAATCAATTCCTTCTCAAACCCTGCTGCATGTTCTGCATCACTCAAATTCTCCTCTGAGTTATCCTCTTTGACTTTCTCACTCTTCGGATTTCCACGAATAAGCAAAACCTTTGTACCTTCCATAACCAAATGCTCCTGTTTCAAGGCTGTCCATAACAAACCCCTAAATTCCTCTTGCAACCATTTTCAACAAAGACGTGGCTTATCAATATCTGTACCTGATGCTTTTGGGTTCTTGATCCAGCATATAAATGATCCTTTTACGCAAACGCCCAGACTCGAAAGGGACTTAGAGCCTTTACCCCGTGAAGCGCATGCAATGTGATATGCGAGATGAGACCCCTCATCGTTTGAGACAATTGCGTAGAGACCATCTGCAGTAACTATTCGGTCTGGGTTTTCGGCCACGCTAATTGATCAGCTTGTCAGTTGTGCTCTCTTCATTTCAAAAAACAAAATTTGATGTCAGGCAGGTTGCGAGAACAAGGGTTGGAGAGCACAAATTGATTTAGGACTTGTGTAAGTCGCTTCTCGCGTCCAATGTAGAGAGGTGCATAGAGGTGAAGGAAGAAGAGAAACCCTAAGACATACGTAGACATATATTCTTCCAACTCGTCCATTATAAGAGTCGCCTTCTCCACAACGCACATGACTTTATCACCCTTATTCTTTGGCCACCGTTTCTCCACCAAAGCCAGCAAAGGCCCTTCGTAAGAACCGAGTTTTAGATCCTCGCCGATCCCCCAATCAAGATGAGGAAGTGGTCGCAACACAAAATGTGCTAGGTCCTTCTTTCCTTCAACTCTCCAAAAATGTATTACTCCCCTTTCGGGAATAAAGTCACTTCCAATCATTGTTTCTCTGATCTTTTCCTCTGCTGTCTGCAGAATATAGGTGATAGGGCTAGTTACATGACAGAAACCGTCATAGTAGTTCTCTATTTCTTGGTCGTCGGTTCCATCTTGCTCTGGACAGACTAAAACGCTATTTTCATTCCGAGTTAGTTTGATTGTTGAGACTATCTTATTTCGATCGAACTGCTCCCGATTACAAAAACTGCCAGCAGAAGAACCAATGTTGCAGTGTCTCCGTTGTTCTCCTCTAACTCAATGCTGCCGTCTAGATGTTTGGGAGCTCGGTGGGAGTGAATGAAACCTACCAACGAGATTTCTCATCTAGATTTAGACAAGTGTCCATCCCGTTTGAATCGATTTCATAACTCCAATCGGCATTTGAATGCGTTATATCGTCATCATCGTCGGTCGTTGAAGAATTGAACATATTATCGCACGGTGCAACGCCGTCTTACATGCCACGTTCAGAATCCTTAGATTGAATCATTCTCTCTTTCCAAGAGTGTTTTTCCGTCTCTGAAGTGTTCGTTGGGGTCTCCCTTAGGGGCTCCCTTTTCGCTCTTGAAAAATTGAAGTCATACTCAAGGGTATTTGTCTGTGATTAGTTACCGCTCCCCGCTTCCGGCTCCTTGTAATTGTCCATCCTCTTTCTTGCTCAAAAGCCTGTATTCCTTCTTGAGACTCTGGTAATTCTGACATTCTTTGTTCTTCTCAGTCTTGGCATATGAGATGTTTTGGTGCCATCATTCCTTTCGATGGCAGAATTCGCTCTTTGGGTAATGTTATTAAGATAGTTTTGTTTGCTTGGATTATGAGAACGAGGGTTCCTCATTGTGTTGTACTTTTTTTTTTTTGACCCCCCTTAAACGCGTTGAATGTGACGTACTCTCGGATTGAGATACTCGATCATCAGTGACATATTGATTGCGACTGCCGTTCTCGTCTTGTCGGAATATCTTACATTTGCATTTAAGCCAAAATAAACAAAGACAAATTACTTAAGTGATAATAACTTGTAGGTATTCGAATTGGTAGGAATGGAGACATAAGTTTCTTAGGGATTTGTCAGTGTGATCGAGATTTGGCTGTATTTTCTAATGGCCGCACTTGATAAACGGGGAACCACTGGAAATAAAATGACGTGTGAACTCGTGGCTTCTTAACTTGAAAGCATGCAGCCTTTTTATTGTTTTAAAGCGATTTCCATTACTGGAAACACATTGAGACGCTCAGAATGGTGATTTGACGACTTTAATTGGCATGCATTATAAGTAGTTTGATATTGCAGTAATGCAATACAGATTTCGGCATCCGTATCTTGTGAAACCTCAAGTTCTCACGTCTTCATCGTTCCTTTCTACCAAGACTTCTCTCCTCCACCATATTTATGCAAACTCAACCTTGACTTCCTCAGATAACCCTGAACATATTACTCTTCACCCCCCTCCCAAATCCATCGGTCACCGGCTTTCCTCCTTCATATGAAACCCCAGCTGCACCCTCTCTTCCTTCCATCTTTGCCCTCAACTCTTCATCCATTTCCGCAATTGTCTTTCTCTTCTTCTCGGTTTTCTCTCCATTGTTTCCATCTACCTTCTTTCCCGCCACTTCAGCTGGCCTCTCAGTCTTTTGCCCCTCTGTATCCTTCACTGCTATCTTCTCCTCTGTAGCCACTTTCGGGCTGGACTCTGAAATTACATCATTATGATATTTTCTAGATATAGAAGTCGAAGCCATAGTGCCACGGGTTGGTAACCTCACGTGCATTGAATTTTTGGACAGGAGAATTGCTGAACGTGAGATTGGTGTCGCACCACTGATGATTTTGCTAGCGAACATGGTGATATGATGATTCTCGAGGAGTAGACAAGAAAGATTTTTACTTGAGCTTCTCAATTGAGATAAATCAGAATATGCAGTTCTTGAGAGTTATTATTGATGAAGGTTTCTTGCGCTCTTCTAAGTCCCCCTGCAAACGCCCAAAGAATTACATCATCGCTTACGCGTGACTGCCACGTGATCAGCTTATATTTCTTACACTTCCTCAATCTTCCTCCTCACAACTTAGCTGTAATGGACAGGTTGATTCGTGAATTGTTTCAGTCAAGCTATTTGATCCCCATCAAGAACTTCTAGTTTTATTTTTTGAAGTAAAAAACACCAAATGCATGACCTCATCAGACCAAATTACTCCCGAGGTGATGGTGGGTGGAACAAATGATGACTCCCCGGTTAACACCCTATCATACAGCAGTTTCACCTAGGACATAACACACCTAAATGACTAAAATCAAAAACAACAATTTCTTTTCACAAACCAAGAGCATGGATATTGACACTTCCCCTTGAAAGTATAGTACATAGAACTTGTGATACTTTATGTATGATGTAATCGACGAGTATATAATCCGACTCCAATCCCATCTGGAAACCCCTTTCGCTATGGTATCTACCGTTTAATATGCAAGACCAAATTAAACTCCAAACCGAAGTACCATGAAGTAAGATCCAGTTAACCCTACCCCACCCCCATCGCCCAAAACGCCTCCCATTTCCTTCAGCCTCTCTCACGCCAACTCATCCTCCTCTCCCGCCTCATCGACCTCTTCCCCACTCCCCTCAATACTTTCCATCAAGCTCTCTTCCCCACTGACTCCACTCACATCACTAACCGCATATCCATATCCCTCTGCAAACCCCTCTTCCTTTACACACTTCTCCAAACTCAATCCTTCTTTCTCTACCCACTTGCGGATTTTTTCTTTATCTACTTTGACTTTATGTTTTTTCCCCGCTTTCTCAATTCTTCCTCCTAGTATACTTGCACCCGTCTTTCTCGATTTCTCTCTGTTTGAGCCACCGACTGTTTCAAGTACGCCCATTGATCTGAGGACGCCAAGAACATCGTCTACCGCTATCCATGTGCCTTTACTAATAGCTTCCACGGTAGTTGCGCCGCAGGTATCTTCCATGGGCGGTGTTACGGGTAATTTTGGCGCCGATTTTGTTGCCTTTGGTGTTAATTTGGGTGCTGGTCCTGGATTTTCCTTTGACTGAGAGGATGATTGAGAAAGAGATTGAGGTTGCATGCCCACACCCTTCATACCCTTTCTCCAACCCTTCCCCATTCCCTTCCCCGATGGTTTCTTCGCCGGTGGTTTCTTTTCCACTTTAACCACCTCAACATCAAGCTCCTCTTTCTCATCCACTACCTCGTCCTCTGCCATTAAAGTATCCACACCAACCTCACATTCCAACAACCACCTCGCTACCTCTGCCCCCCAAAACCTCCCATACCCCTTCTTCCCCAACTCACTAATTGGTTTCTCCGGTCCTCCAAGCAGTCCTTCTCTCCTACTAATTTCGTAACTTGTGCCTATTAAGATACTTCCCAATCCCTTCTTTTGCCATGGAGGAAAGACAAGAATACAAGCTAGATTGTTATTATCCCATGACATTTTTTCCTTTGAGAAAAACCCTACGATTTGTTGTTCTTTCGTACCGGGATCGGTGTGAACGAGAAGGAAATAATTAAACGACTGCACATCGTAAAGGACCGATTTATTATCCAGGAAGAGTTTGGCGAAGAGAGACAGGGATTGCGAGAATGTCTTTGCGGCGATATTAGTAGGGATTGCGAGAATGATGTTGATATAGAAGTGCAATCAGGACAACCAGGAGGAAAAGAAGAAAACTTACACCCTCAACCTACCCATCCACCTCCCAAACACTCCATTCCCCATTTTCCTCATGTTCGTAAACACAATTTCCAGGCACTCTTCCTTTACGCTCACAACATTCTCTATGTTTCGCCATTTCTCCCCCATGGACTGTATATCCAAAGCACCAATTGCAGACAAACAATCTATCAACCTGCAAACCCTTTGGACCTCTCGAATCTCTGTCTCCCCCTTTCCCGCTCTTACCACTCTTGCCGCTCTTTCCACTCTTACTGCTTTTTCCACTTCCTTGACTTACACTCTGAGAATGGTTTTCTATCATTCCATTTCCGATGACATCGCGGGTATAAAAACTCGAATACCAACTCTTGAAGCATAAATCTCCAAAAACAACTTCATCGATATTTCTTTCCCTTTGTTCATCCCTTTCTTCATCATTCTCTTTCTCGTCAACATTCTTCGTCGTCTCCATCTCCGTCCCAGTACTTCCATCACTTCTATTTTCAGAAGGTGAACTTCTTTCTCCGACATCAACCTCAGCCGAATTTCCATGATGCTCATTATCGCCTGCTTCAGCAGGGGGCGAAGGCAATGAGTTCTCCATGCTGACTGTAACATCTCTTTCCCTGGTTCTTTCCCTTGGTGTTTCCCTCCCTCCAGTTCCGGTAACAGTAATCGAGCCATTTACACGATTCGTTGTGCTAATTCTTCTTCGTTTGGGTGTATTTGTATCCTCTTGATCTTGGGTAGAGCTCATTGGACCAATTTTTATTGCATTTGTTCCGTTTGTTCCATTCGCCATGTTTTCACCATTCACGGTATTCCCATACTCGCCCCCCTCTCCCTCTCCCTCTCCCTCGATCTCACATGCGCGTTTCTTTCCTTGCGGATGCGGACTTCTCGTAATACCAAATTCTGCCAATCCCCTCTGTCTTTTTTCTCCAGAACCAGTGCTTGTTCTCCCACCAGTACTTGTTCTTCCTCCACTAACTCTCCTACTACCCTCAACCTCAACACCATCCTTATCAACCATCATTGTAGTTGTTGTTGTCGTCGTAGTTCGTACCGTGATTGTATTTGGTGAACCATTTGTATTTGGATTTGTGTTTGGGTCGGGATTTGAATTGGAATGTGTATCGCATGAGCTTGCTCTCTGCGAGCGCTTTCGGAGGGTTCGTGGTGGCATCGTATCGTACTTTCTCCGATATATGGTTGAAACTGGGAGTTAACAGCTCAGGGGCCCCTGGTGGTAAGGTCAAATTGTGAAATCCACCACACTTAAAAATTGTGAATGAATTGATTTCGGAATTTGGAGATTGAGATATAATTGAATTAGGATCTTGATAGTATATCGTAATTGTATAAAACAACTCCCGCTGTAATTGCGTGGAAATCTCGTCGCTCTTGCCGTCCTTGCAATGGATTGAATCGCAATTCTTCTTGTGGTGTAATTTGGTAGAAACTCCTGCTTGTTCTCTCCAGCAGATTTATTGTCGCAAATCTGAGATAATTGAACCTATCTGCAGTTCTAATCACCACCGTCAATATTTGTTCGTTTTGTTTGTGACGAGGTAGATTTGTATTCGTAGACTGCGATGCGAAGCTTGTAATGTAATGTTCAAGCTCTCGATTACAGCTGCCACTATTATAGTTATTACGGGAAAATTAAACTTTCGACCTTTTTTCTGCTACGGTATCTTTTTCTAGCGGTACAAAAGAAATTCCCTCTTCCTCTTCCTTCGTTCAAAATTCCCCTTAATGTAAGTGAATTATTCACTCTATAAATTTTCCCAGATTCATTGATCGCGTCGAAGTTGTTTTAAGAATGTTTACATCACCGCACCGCGACAAGGCTTCTGTATCCACAAGGCTCTCCACCAGATGCTGCAAGGCTACCATATATATTTTATCCACCCACATCCACACCCACATCATCCACATACCTTGTCCAGTCCAAAGCTCTGCATATCACCGTGCAATAGTTGTTAAACACATCACAGTAACCACAAATTAGAAACAGTAGCTCTCTCCCAAAATATGTATCGCATCAAAAAGATTGTCATTGTACAAAAATAACACTTCTAATCATTAACTCCCGGCCAGCATCTGCATAGATATTGTACGTCCAAATGCGTCGCCTCGCATGCAAATAAAGTTCAGTCAAGGTGTAAAAAGTTAAAAAAAACTAATGTAGCAGTGGGATTTCCTTCATTTCATGGTCCAATTTCCAACCTCCAGCCATCTGTATGTCGTAGGTTGTAATCTCTCAATTCCTGGAAAGAAACCCCAGATTGGGAACGAGGTAATAGTAGCAAAACAAGTTCTGGTAGAAGTGTATGAAGTGCCACCAAACCAATTCTCTCCCCTCCCTTCACCATCTCATGCTACAAGTTGCATTCGCATTTGGGTTTGTATACATCTTCGAAAGCCTTCCATTCCACTCCTCAAGTTTCATCTTACATGCCTTCGAAGTCTCCACCAAGGTCATCTTCATCCAAATCACCATCTTGAATTTCCTTTGCCATTTCGCGTTCGCGTTCTCTTGCTTCTTGAGCATTCTTGAGTTCCAATCGATGTTGATTCATTGGGAATCTCATAGCCTGTGGTTATACGAATTAGTATGTAATATATGTCACAGTTAGATAAGAGAAGAAAACATACCTTTACACTCTCATCATGAAGAGCAAGACAAGCACGAATACGATCATGGAATGCTTCACCAGGCTCCCTAGTAGCATAGACATCTCCAACTTCCTTACTCTTCATGAATCCCTTCTCACGATCCAAAGTTGCCTCAATGACACCATCACGAATTGCCTTTGCAACGATATATTCCGCAGATTCCTCACTGTTGAGCTTCAGGCGTATGCAGATATCTCGGAGAGAGATCCTTGAGTAGGACAAGGACATCATTCGAATACCGGTTTTAATGACGTTTTGTCGTAGACGAAGGATCAAGGTATAAGTGCCATCACGTCTAAAAGTCTCCGCATGTTGAGTGATCACAGCCTCGAATTCTGCAATCAACCCTACCCGAACTGCTTGAACGAGGTTAAGATATGGTTGTAAAGCACGCTCGAGACTAGCGATTCTGAATGTTGCACGGTCAGGAATATCTCCCATCAACAACTCAACCACAAGAAGTAACTTTGTCGCAGTTTGTGAGAATCCTGCAGCACTCGGACTCGAAGGAGCTTTGCGAGTTGTGGCTGTCAAATGTTCATGAGCCTCAGTATATCTCAATTGAATGGCCCTGATTCGTCCCAAGTAGTATAAATATCTTGCAACTTGGTTGTTCGAGGCGCTTTCGGGGAATTTGGTATGCGAGATGAGAAGATCAGCTTGAGTAATATGGGAGGTTGATAGATAATTTCGTAAAAGAAGTACGATAACAGTTGATTGGGTATCGATATCTTTGCGTAGAACAGCAGTCCGTAAGCCAGAAAGAAGAGCTGGTCGAATAGCAACAATTGGAGAAGCTGGAGAAGGTGGAAGTGGTGCCAATTGTTCAGCGAACAAAGACCAGTAAAAGTACACGCGAGCGGAGAGAGAATCCAGTGTTCGGCGGTTGAGTCCATGAATGACTGTTGTAACATGCTTGGAAAGTGTAAAGCCCTTCTCATTCATCTTATTATCGAGGAAGAAGATTTGTACGAGGATGCTGAGGAAAATATCAATCTCCGGAATGATTTCTTTTGGTTCCTTCTTCCCGTTTTTGGCAGATTTTGCATCAGAATCGATTTCCATCTCACTTGATGATGCCTTGTTAAATGTGGCATTCTCTCTGTCAATACCTATGAGTAAAGCCTTTGCTTGTTGAGTTGCTGTAGGGTAAGTTTCCGTAATAACTTGCGCCAGAATATCAGCCGTAAGATGTTTTCGAATAGAGGAAATAGATCTGAGGGCTCGGAGTGTGTATCTAGCATCAAACAAAGCAACAGCTTTCTCTAATAATGGGAAATTGCTCTTGATATCTGCGAAAAGGAGTGAAATGTTAGCTTTTGTTGGTGAATAGAAACTTATATATGTTGGGTGATTGCTTGACTTACCTGCAACAGCCTTGGCCACCGGATCAACCTTCTCAACACCTGCACCTTCTTCGCCCTCCGCAGAGCCATCCATAGCTACATCTCCATCACCATCTTTCGGAGGAGGAGCTGATAATTTAGAACTCTTTGATGGTGGTACGACGACTGTCATCTCCTCCTCGCCTTCCTTGGTCTTCTTTCCCTTTCCACCTTTCAATGAGCTCTTTGCATCATCCTTCTTCGTACCGTTGATACCATTTTCGACTGGATCTGTACCCTTCTTGTATGGTGTTTTGCCAGGCATAACTGCGGAATAAAGAGTATATTTGAAGGTTGACGTCGCCCTTTTGTGAACCTAGACTGGTGGGTGGTAGAGCTAAGGTACTTCTCTTCAAGTCGCGTTGGATGATTTTAAAAGTGATATAATCGGTCTCTTATTCACAGAATATCTCTCTGTGAGTATAAGGTATCACAGGAGTTTGAAAGGGTTATTGATTAAAAAGGGTGTTATGTAGTTGAGTTGTCAATAGTTGTTGTAGCTGTCGTTCACATCTTGGATTACCTTTACAACATCAAAGCTCAAGATTATTACGGCTACATTTAGCGACCTTTGATGATGTTTTAACGCGAGTCATCGGGTGCCTGGGGAGCTGGGCGACTGCAAGCTGGCGAAGGAACCTGCAAGCCAGCCAATGTGGAACACCGAAAAATTGGCTTTTTAAGCAGGATGCATCATTGAAGAACTTTGACGTACATAACACTGAGTGATTATTCACAATCACGACCGTACATAATAATTGCCAATTTTTCTCAATGAAAACTTCACAATAATTTCAACGACTAACCTATCACCCACCCATCCTGATATCAAACCAAGATCCTAATCTCGTATCAGCCGCCGACATAAAGCACGAGATCATATCTGAATCACGTGTCCACATAGGACATCACTCGGGTCCTTGACGAGACGAGGTTTGGAAACGAATGAGAAGCAAATTTTACACATCAATGAACAAGGACAGTAGTTTGGTGTAGTGATTTAAGAAATACTCTCGCCAGGATAGATTAGTACTCGGTAGACGGAGATGCAGAACGCGACATTAATTCGTGTGGAAGCCATTGCAATAAGGTTTGAACAAAAAATCTGCAATCTAAGCCAGTGGCAGAGGACGGCGATGGATTCATTATTGAACGTCACATCGCCATCATAGTGAACTTGTATTAAGATTAATGAATTGCTATGGTATTTAGGTAGTACCTTGGTACCTTAGTACCTATCTTAGAAGACCGACACATACCCAGAGAGAATACAGATGATGCTTGAAAACATCATAATACCACTCCTCCAACGCCAACGACAGTCCATGCCATATGCACATCAATTTAAGATGAAATAGCCTAACACCAATTATCATCCATCCCATGCCCTGATAGTATAGTGACCCCTAAAAAATTTACCCCGATTCATATCCACAATTATCATATTCCTTTTCGTCAAATTGAATAACCATTGCGAAGTGATGTAGACATATCGGACATCCTGGATCGATTGAAAACAACGCCTTCTGAAATTATGGACAATACTTTTAATCACTACCCTTTCCACCCGTGACCTTTGCAGCTTGAACGGCACTCATCTTGTTGATCCATCCAGAGCTTGGTGCGATCTTACGGACGGTTCGAATCTCATCACTGGCGTAACCTGGGATACGAATATTGTAACCGCGCTCGAGAGTGAGTTGAATATCACGGATTTCCAAAATTTTCGAACCACGTTCCTTGGCATTCTTACACGCGGCTTGAAGGACTTGATCGACGAAGTTGTCGGCGACTGTAAGAATAGACTAGTAGATCGTGTTAGTTTATATTAATTTCAGCCCTTTCGTAGGCATGGAGTATTATATATCCGCGACAGGGGTAATAAGGATGAGCTTGCAAATCAACGTAATGGGAATACAGGGAAAATTTCATACCTCTTCAACTTCAGCAGTCAGACCGCCACCTGCGATATTCTCTCCGCCACCGGTAACTTGTCTAACAAGCTCATCTAATTTCTTCTTACTCAAAACGCGGTCACCTTCGCCATCCAAGACGTAACCTGGAGTCTTGGCAATAACTGGTTGACCCATGACTCCGTTACCAGCACCTGATGGACCGCCAGTAAATGAAGGACGCGATTGACCCATTTGGACAGGTTGTGGGGGTGCGATTGCTCTTTCTGGCAAATGTTTTGGAATTGGAAGTTTTGTTGAGCTTGGATTTTGTTGTTCCCTAGGCATAGTATTAGGGTGAGTATGCGAGTGACCCATGACCGTATTAGGTGTGGTCGTTTGACCACCCGCGCTGGAATAACTTTGAGCCGCAGTTTGTAGTGCCGCTTGATGGGTTAAAGCTCTTGGGGGTCCAGGTGGATGTGGTGCATTGATAGAGTTGGCCGATTGAGGAATGGCCGATTGAGGAGAATTTGTTTGACCCGGACGTTGCTGGTTATTTTGCATTTGAGTAATGGCGGTGTTGATTGGACCTGGCATTGTTGGCTCGGTTTTGATACTTTGCGCCTGCCCAGGTTGAGATTGAGGCATAGTTGGATGAGAAGGTGCGTTTGGCGTAGGAACTTGTGGACCTTGGGATGGCTGTCCTTGTGGCCCAGGAGGTCGATTACCACCACCCATTTGTTGGTTACGAGCTTGTTCAATAGCAGCATTGACAGTCTGAGTATTCTGTAACGCGGGGTTTGGTGACTGCTGCAAATTCATAGGTGGCCTGGGTGCTCCTTGTGTTTGATTCATTTGGATGGTACCTTGAGCTCCTTGGTTACCCTGGCTTGCAGTAACATCTGCATTTCCATTCGCATTTGTATTGGATGACCCAGGTGCAGGAGCTTGTGATTGTTGAGGATGCTGAGTTTGACCTTGATGAGCGTTTCCTGGTGCGAGACGTTTCTGGCCCTCTCTAATGTCATCCACGAACTTCTTGGCCATATGATGTTGTTTTTTAACCTCTGCTAATCTCGTCTGATGGTCTGCTTCATCTTGTTCCGTTGCAGTCCCTTCTTCTCTTTTCTTTCTAATATAATCTTCCATACTCTTCGCCTGCAGATTTGTCTTTTCCATCTGCATCAAGCCCTTTGCATATTTGTTCTTCATATCTGCCATCCATTTGGTCCATTCTGGTGATTGCGGGGTTAGGTGTTGTGGGGCATGCCACGGAAATGTTCTAACGTGCTGCAGAATCTTCTCTGGTATTTGAGCAGCAATTTGAGGCCTTGCTTGCTGTTGAGAAGAAGTTCCAGCATTGAAACCAGTAGCTTGATTATCCTGTGACTGTGTGGCTTGTTCCTGCTGTTGTGGAGCTGATTCTTGTTGAGGTGCCTCATTCGATGGAGCTGTTGTGGGTTGTGGTGCTTGTTGCGCCTGTGGGCTTCGCTGATTCTGTTGCTGAGTCTGTTGTTGATTCTGTTGATTCTGTTGATTCTGTTGATTCTGTTGATTTTGTTGAACCTGCTGAGCTTGCGCCTGGTTTTGCTGATTCTGTTGATTCTGCTGATTCTGCTGGGCTTGTATCTGGCGCTGTTGCTGCTGTGTGCGGTATTGCACTATCCTAGATGAGACTGACTTCGAAAACTCAACCAATTTCCGCTTGGCCTCTTGATGTGCCGACGATTCAAGAGGATTATTTTCAATATGAGACCAAAGTCCTTTCAATCCATGTTCCCATTTAACTTTCTCCTCTTCTGTAAAAACATTCGCAGGTAGTTGGCGCATCATTTCGGGCTTGAATAATGTCTGTGGTCGAGAAGGTTGCGAACCCCCAGGCTGACCCTGGTTTGGAAGGATATTATTCATGTTGTTGAATGTTGACAAATGATTTGAATGATAACACTAAGGGCCGTCTATATTGATTAATACCATATGTGTTCTTCTGTAAAAAGTCGTCAAATGTCTGATAAGTTCAGATTTTGGTGGTTATATGATGAGGTAAGGTAGATATTGTAGATGGATTTATAGATCCCACTCGGAAGCGCTAATAAATATCGTCCGAGCGCCAGTCTTTTGCCAGTACACATTTATTGAGCCTTGCACCAACCAGAGCCAGCCTATGCATTTTCCCATGGGGAACATCAGATGGACATCTACAATGTAGGTACATATTAAAACTTTTTGGAGACACTTTTCATTGGTTCATGGATCAACTCATTGGGGATCAAAATTTGTCACTATAAATCTATAAGAACTTCTAATTGAATCAACCAACTCTTGCTGCCTCATACATTTCTTTATTCGTCGTTGCTAACTACAGTATTCCACTCACCTACTTTCCATTCTTGACATTGTTTAAACTTTGACGAGATAGATATTACCATTAGATCACTTCTTCAACCAGTCTATCATAATTAGACATTTTACAAACTGCACCTATTGCACCAAAGAGATCCACTGTATCAACTCATTGTTGAATACCTAGGTAGGCATAGGTGCTTACTATGAAGACTTCCTTATTGACTTCTTTCTATTATGTAACTTATTTCATAGGCAAATTTAAATATCTAAAATCTCCAACAAAGTCTTTGGCTACTTCCATCACACTGTTCTGGACGAGAAGCCAGATATTGAGTATTGTTCAACTGATCACTGTCAGACTAAACATGGCAGCTTTGTGGGAACGATATCCTCTGATTATGTACATCAATATCGATCGTCAATGTCCTTAAATATGTAGACAATACAGAGTTCAAGGTCTGAACAACTTCTACTTCAATGTCAGATCCCAGATCATCAAAACATCTATACCTCAATGCAACCACGTACAATAGCCTCAGGTTTTTATATCAATAAATGGTATATCTATTTGTATTCTCCTATTTCTTTTCCCATGATCGTTTCATCCTCTCCCCATCCAGTCTATAAAACAAACCCCGAAACCATGAGTTTCAGTCCAGATTCCCGGGCTCTATTGGCCGATACTGCTATCCTTACATCCGCTATGCAATGCTATGTTTGATGTGAATGAATAATAGACCAAACGTAAGAAGAAATCCACCTAGTGATAAGTCTCTCGCTCAAAAATGTAGAAAATAATATGCCACCGTCATATGTATTATGCCTTCATGGAATAAATGCCACCTTGTTCATAATTCATTAATTCATCACCCCCTTTTTATATCCATACTCGCCGATCTGCACACCTTCATCATCTTTCACCAAAGAATGTTTATGTCCCTGAAGTCGTATTACTCTCAAGAAGAAGAGTCGATATCCATAGATTCATCCAAGACGTAATATGGCAACTCTCTTAAATCATCCAATTCTGTATCATCTTCAAGGACTTCCTCGCAACTATCTGGTTCTTCCAATTCTGGAATCCGGGGTGGTGGATCATCAAATATAAGACTCGCCCGTTTGTCTCCCCCACGATTGAATGTTTTTCTTCGTAGTCTCCTAGCACTAGATCCCGCCTCATTTGCGCTTATATGATCTGGCTTTAAATCCTCATCGTCAGTATCACTCCCGATACTTTGCGCAAGTGATCGTTTTTGTACAGTAGCTGAACTGCGGCGTCGACGACGACGTTCTTCCCGATTGCGCTGTACCCAAGCTTCATGCTCATCCAATGGCGATCCATCTTGTTCTTCATTGTTAAAAGTGTCTGTGCAGTCGTGTGCAGTAAGATCGCGTAGATCACTGATGAAATGTGGATCGAGCTCGGCTGGTGTAGATATAGGCGCAATATGTCCTCCATCGGACTCAGCGTCTTCGTATTGGTGGGGTCGTATTATAAGTTTCTCGTCGCAATCGTAGCCCTCGAGGTCGCTGTCTGTTATTTCTTCCAATGTAAAATTGCCCTTTTCCACTACCCGTGAATGCCTGTGGATAGGCGATGAAAGTGGTGATTGCGCGCGTTGGGAACTCTCTGATCGCGGCGGACTTGCGCTGCCCGAGGATTCGGACGAGGGAGAAGTAGATCGTGGAGATAAGTCTTCGACTCGATTGTAGCTGAAGTGAGGCCCTGGACCATTGGGTATGATCCCATTTGTTTTAGGTGAGGGACGAGGAAATTTCATTGATGGTCGTTGAGGTGCGAAGGTAAAGGTGGAATTAGTCGGGGTCTCAGGTGGTGATGAAGGGCCGGCACTTTGAGCGAAATTGAAATTGGGAGTCGTAGGTCGCATGTTTGACAGCTGCGATTTTGTGATTCCTCAAGTAGATTAAAGTGACCAATTTTTTGTGTTCTGCGCGTGAAAGATGTGTATGTTGCGATTGAGGTCAAGGTGTAAGAACTGGTGGTGAATCTCTCCTGGCAGGAGAAGGAAGATCTGGAGGGTCACAGTTCATGATAATCTCGAGATGAGCTTGGGTGCCAAGAAACCTCGCAATTACGGATTCGAGGCTATCGTCAACCGTCAAAAGGGGACAAGTCCGGTCTCAGAGCTGGTTAACGAGGGATCTGAGGGACAAGGTCCTGGTTGAAGATACAAGGGTCAGCGTAACTTGTAGATCTAAATAAACAAGGCGACCAATGATAAACATCGAATTGAATTATAAAAATAAATTGAATGTGGGTCAATGAACTGAGACCGTCAAGTGTTTATTAGATAGATGAAAAGGGGACCAAACTTGTTTCGAAATGTTGAGAATGAGGAATTCGAAGAATGGATATATTAGAAAAGGCCAAAAAATAATATAAGTTTTTCCGAAAGAAAAAAGTGCGTGTTGCGGGAAGCCGAAAGAATATTCTTATGCGTTTTTTGTCTCCACACTTCACTGATGCCGTAGATCAATACCCTGAAGAAGAGGTGTTCTGGTAACCAGTTGGGAGCGTTGGAGGGGTGGGAGAAAAAAGTTTGACCCGAATATTCGGGTAAACCTCGAATTGAAAGAAGTTGGATGAAAGAGGAAGAAAGTAGGACCAGCCAACAACTTTCAATCAAAGCAAGATAAGAGATATATGGACAATGGACCCGTTGGTGGTATAAATCAGCCTATAGGTATTGGGCAGAAATAACCAAGGAATAAGCTTGTTTACCAATGAACGAAAGAAGAAAAGAGACTAATGACGAGTTGCTTTTTCTTGCGTGCTTTAGTTTATGGTTGTATCGGTAGATAAATGAGTAGTGGGCGGCGAGTCGTCAATCGTCAATGCCGCCAATCGATCATTGATGCACTATGCGGTCAGTTGGTTGGATTGTTTGGATATGTGGAATATGTATATGTATGGTGGCTCCTTGTGGAAGTTTATATTGGATGGAAAGATGGATTGGATGGCAATTTTCGATGATTTCCAAGCATGAAAAAGCAAATTTCCCTCTCGTGTGAATTATTCGAGACGAAAACTCACTTCGAATCCCCAAGAAAAGGGAATAGCTTTATCCTATCCTACCATGGCTTTTCCGAGTATCCTCCAAGGTAAGAAAGAAATAATGGTGTTGCGATGTATGTGTTGTCAGTAACTCCAAATTGATAAATAAGCAACAAGCAGCATTAAGAGATGAAAGGGGAAAAAGCAACAAAAATTGAGCAATAATCAAATTTGGAGAACAAGAAAGAGAAATCTGGAAGAGAAAGATTGACTATAGGGTTTATGGAAGACGAAAATTATCAAGGGTAGATAATATGCAAACAATGCATCTCTTATGCTTGAATGATTATATATCTACCAATTGCAATTGTTGATTCAAATTAAAGTAGAGAATGCGTTGTTCGGATCAATCGAAACTTTCTAAGAGAAGAGAGAAGTAGGAGACAGAGAACGTATATGTATACCGGTATGGGAGACAAGAAAGATACAACCACAATTGGGATACATCATGTTGCCGTGAAAGATGCAGAAGATTTGCATTGGGGAAGGGAAAGGAAGAAAAGTCAAGATGTGATTCGTGATTGTAGAGGAGAAGTGCATATCATGTGATTAATTTGAACAAGTTAGGTAGTTTCCGCTTCCTCCGCTTCAGATGATTATCTAATCCAGCATCGGGATTTGTTGTTGTCCCGCGTCTTGATACCCTTGCCGATATTTATGAAATACCTAGTGATTGTAAATAATGACTTTAGATATTGATAACCTTTAAACCCATCAATCGTACAACCACGCGAAAATACACAACCTTATACTTCTACAATGTCTTTACTAGAAAGACATCTGGAACAAATTGCTCTCTCGGCAGATTCAATAGCTTCATTACCGTAAGTAACTGCTCCTCTCGCTCAAGCCAATTCGAGCTACTAACCCCACTACCACAGCTTTCCCCCTCCTCGGATCTTTACCAATTCTCTCCTCTCCAATCAAGACATTACCGCCCTAATTCGCGACACCGAACCTCATGAACGCGCCCTCTTTTCTGTTCCTCCGCCCCCACCACCTCCAACCCAAATAGCTCCCGAGCCCAAACCATCCAAGTCCCGCCGCCAAACAGTCTTCAATGTAACATCTGGCGAAGTAGCTCCTGCATCTGGTCCTAACGGTCGAGCTCCTCGGCGAAATACTGCTGTTGCCGCTGTACTTGGTGCAGAATTGCATTCTCAGGTTCGCAAAACTGAGACTGGGAAGGGCGAAATTGATATCGAAGTTTTATTGAAGGGGGCGGAGAAATTGAACTGGGTATATCCTGTACAAGGGGTTCCAGAGAGGATAAGAGGATTAAGAAGTAGGTATGCGCAACTAAGGGAGAGCGTGAAGCGACACGAACAGAAGGTGCAGAAACAGACAAGAGAATTGGAGAGGATGAATAGAGGGAATGACACTGAGAGTGGTGAGGAGGACAATCAGCAGGTGAACGAGGAACCGTCGGAGATAGAGATCACAGATGAAGATTTAAGGAGAGAGGAGAGGGAGATCAGGGAGCTGGAAATGAAGAAAAAGGCATTAGAAGAGAGGGTAACTGGGATGGAAAGAGATCTAGGAGGATTACTGAGATGAGCTCCCAGGTACTGGTTCTGAGCATGGTGGGATGAGTATCTCCATTTGACTTCACGATTTATGAGGCTGTATATTTTTTGATACCCGGATTATGGAGTTGTTGTCATATTTTGCTTCCATTCGTGATACCTCCGAATGTTTGTTGGCCTTATTCGAATTTTGCCTCCATGTCGGACACTGGTATGGATCGCTCGTTACGGAAGAGTTCTATTCCTTGGAGAGAGATCCCTGTAACAAAAATCCGGCCATCAGTTCCTCTCGAGATTTCTAATCTGGCTTGACTAAGATTCAACTCCTATGATGTGGTCGTATGCTTCAGACTATGCCTTCCGCCGCATGAAGTGAATTTAGGGTTCAAAACGTTCAAATGAAGTTTTTCAATATGCAGTTCAACCTCATTTTTAACTTTGATCGTTGCATGTCAATTGCTGATCCTTGCCTATCTCTCTTTCTCCATTTCAAGACCTGTGATGTTTAAATTTACAGACTCCCGCTGTGATTAGGTAGTCAAGTCAGGATACTCCTACCATATTATATTCATGATATTCAACACAAGATACACTTATCCACAAGCGAGTTAGCTCCATGTCTCCATCTACTCTACTCAGCAGAAATCTAAAAGATTCGAATATATTTGCATACCTCACACGCAAACCGGAAACGATTTCTACCTGGTCTTCATATCTGCCTCTCATATTTTCTTGCTGTTTCCCTGTCTATTGCCACCTTGTCATTTATATGTAGCTTCAATTTTCCACACCCTTCTCCGAAGTCCACTAAAATCCGCATTGAATGCTGATAATTGTTGCTGGTGTTAGCGGCTTTTTTGTTATTTTGGCTAGTAGTTGTATAATAGATTGTCATTCTTTCGGCTTGCTACCAGTTAAATTCCCTGCCCCAGTCTTGTATATTCCTGCTATCAATAGGCTAAAAATTATGCAGGAAACAACTTCCATTCACATTATACACAAACTTCACTGCGAAGTTGAAGTCTTCGATGTGGATGTCCAATGTATGTTGACTCTTGCTATGAATGTCTGTAAAGGATGGTCTTGCTGAATTTTGGACTTCTTGGTTGGCTCCTGCGTTTGAATATGAAAGCTACAAAAGATCTCAAAATTTGATGCTCTTCTCTGATACTATCATGCCTCATAACTCATAACTCATACATTTAGCTCCAGTAAATGAACTCGTAGATTCACTCATATCTACACTAGCTAGCCCTAGGTCAGTATATAAATATCTCTCATTGCTTGAGATCCTGATTTCTCTGTGTGTAGACCCCAGCAGAGAAGGTGTTTTATAAGGGATTCAACGACGTACTAGAGTGCCTAGGTTAAGGTAATCTATCTTTCTTGGGTTTGTAATTGAGTGAAGATGTTATTATATTCTAGCTGCTATCGTCTGTTTAGGATGTATGTGACACAAATATCAGTAGGTATTGTTAGTTATCTACTAACGTTGTCGAAGACACGACACGACGTTATTTTAATATCAGTCACTTTCCGTTCTCACCGTAGTCCGTAAGTGAATGTAGAAGCAAAAGTCAGAAAACCTCCGTCTAGATGTCGAGGCAGTTCCAAGAGTTCTCCAAGAAGATCAATCAGTCGCCTTAATTATCGTATCATTCACAGGAAGTAAAACTGCCTTGGTAAGTTAAGTTTACGATGATGGAAGATACATACATAGTCTTTCATCATTGCAACTACGACTCTTATACTCAGAAATTTCCGCTCCATAAATTATGCTTGTTCGCTTACGTACAATGTAATTGAGTGTCCCTTTAGATACTTTCCAAGTCTTTGCGTAAATAGATGTATCATGGATATCTGAAACTTGTCTTTCCAAGTCTATTGTAGATTATTCTGCCTGCTTCAGCTAGGATGAAGTAAAGACATATTTGGAGTCAAGTATGGCGAGCTGTACTTTACAGCGAAGATGCAAATCAAGTCATATTTTGATAAAAACCTGCGCACTTCCTCCCGCCCCTCAGTCATCTGATCTAAGTGCGGCTGTATGCTTTATCAACCCTCTTGCTGTTGATAGTTCCTAGCCACATCGGCACACCAACTATTCATTGTCACTTCTGTAAATAAAAGGGAGATTTGGGCCTGAACTACTGTTTTGCTAAGCACTGTGCCAGATCGTGATATTTTTTCTTGCTTGTCCAAGAGAAAGGTCCTCCTTCCCTTTTCCGCGGCGGTACATCCAGTATTGAGGAGCTTATCAAGAGGTACTCGGGCCAGATTTTAATCTCTTCAAACTCAATTAAAGATTCGATGTGGCACTTCGAGATTCGGGAAAGTGTTCCACTCGGGATCGAAAAGGATGGTTGGAAAGTACAAATAACATATACCCCTCAACTTTAACCTCTCTAGGTAATTTTATGGTACTATAGGCACGCCAACAAGGTGGCAACTACTAGGCTTGATGATTTAGCTACGTATTCTTTATTGAATTCAATTGCTAAAGACTCATGATATGCCCAGGAAACCCTGATTCGATTGGTAGACTTCTACAAGAAAGGATACGACGATTTTGATAGCGGGAGTGTAGCATCGCCAACTTTGACAGAGCATTATCATTGTCATTAATTGGTTCGATACATCCAGCTTTCGAAAGTAACTATCAACCATGTATCATATACACAATCCAAAAGATGAGCGAAAACTTGTGACGTACCCCAGGACTTACCTATTTCATGTAGCCTCCTGAACATGGTTGTTGACAGCTAGAGTACAGTCTCATATTGACCGCATATCAAGCTCAAACACAATTTTATAGTCCATATTTTGTTTCTAAAAAAAATTCCATGTAACGAAGCTTACTCC
Organism: Botryotinia convoluta; assembly: GCA_004786275.1. Classification (NCBI taxonomy): domain Eukaryota; kingdom Fungi; phylum Ascomycota; class Leotiomycetes; order Helotiales; family Sclerotiniaceae; genus Botryotinia; species Botryotinia convoluta. The sequence goes on from PQXN01000376.1 coordinate 24,602, forward strand.
GGTGCCTTTCAGTTGCTAAACTGTTATGTAGTGTCAAGCAAGAATGAAGGATAGCACGAGCATGAGCACGAAAAGCGTCATACTCTTTGGTGAAAATAAGGTCCAGGTTTGACCTTCAAGAAGATAGAACCTTCCACCTGCATTCTGCTTCTAACTCTAGAGATATCTTCATGATAAACCCAGAGCTAATTTTACTGCCCCATTTGCACAGTCGCTCTCAAAGTCATCATCGGCATTCATCAATTTGCTCGACGAGATGCTTACGCCATTCTACTCAACGCTGTTAGCTTCTGGGTTTGGGAATTCTATTTTCAAACATCTCTGTGTGGAGTTTGCGATATTTTGACGAAAAAAGTCATTGAAAACATATTAATTGTGGATATATTATCACTCTTGCTGGAGATGCCAAGATCGTGTTGGACCGCATGCCAGTCACCAAAGCGTTCATCTATAAAGAATGGAAAGCATGACATCAAGATGGGATCGGGAATGGAAATAAGATAAACAGCAAATCCGAAGACCTACTATAAATATGGAGATAACTCACCATTCGACCCATTAACCCCGCTGACACAATGGCAAATACGACCTAAAAACCTGATACCGTTTCCGTTCCTCGGCGGAGGTAGAGGTATCCAGATACTTGTACCTTCCCACAATGCCCCAATAAAGCACTGATTCCCCACCGTAGAGTAACAATGGCGTTGTCTTAAGCTTGCACATGCATGGGGGAGTGACTATACTTTACCGCGGACTCCGGGCTCTCCTCGATTCTCCATGTTTCTGAACTCTTAGATGGAATTAAGGTGATTGTGGAGTTAGGGCTCCACGATGACTGTATGGATGACAAGGCAAACATTTATAGAAAGCCTATTAGTATGTGAATGGGATGCTCAAATGGGGTTGGTAAGCGAATCGGCAAGCAGTGCTCCGTGGCAGTTATTGCCCCACGCATAAGTTTATCCTTATGATTTGCTTAGGAAACGATTGATACATGTCAAACCCTGATATACCAATCCTTTGGGAAATCTCAGACAATGCACGAAGTATCTGGGCGGTGAGATATGATAAGGTTAGTTGCATGGCTAATTAAAGGTTTACAAAGTGATAGAAGTGGCTCAGATCGTGTAACGTTCTGGACCATTACTAGGTAGGGCTGATGCGCGGGACGGAAAATAATGTTTACAGCCTATGAACCAAGTGAGCCAAGTGACGGACTAATTGTCTATCCCAAGTTCATAGCTGTGCGACGAAGTGACCAATCATTTAATCATCGTCTTATTATCCATAATCACTAAGCCTGCATACCTTTCACCCAACTGAGAATCGTTTCCAATATAAAATATCTATCGTAAGCACTTGTCTTTCAGGCTATCAATAACTGTGAGTATCAGTACGTCAAACGGGGATCTCTAGCGTCTCTAGCCACTCGGAACTCCACCACATGGTGGACCATACCCTAAATTCATAATCCAACGCCCCACACACTAACGGCAGTCTCACTAAGTACTCGTAACGACGCTATTGTAAGCACTTGAACATGAACATGGGCCCACTCTACGTCAATATTGTTGGATATCAACAGTTATGTTACTGAAGGGGATGGATGCAGCGATGTTCTGATAATAGTGATACAGGAAATGATTACCAACTGTTCGATGAACGTACGATTATGCCGTGTCCGAATGATATAAAAGGGGGAGTTTGTCAAGGGAAGTTAAGTCTAATTCATCCATTCATCTCTTCTTTATTCAAGATAAACAAACCTCACAACACATTTCACCATGAACGCTCTTATTGACTCGTTAACAAAAGGTAATGACTCCGGTTCTAATCAAGGAGTCTTAGCCTACAGAGCTCCCTCCCTTCTCCAACCTCATAGAGCCCGTGATGCTATCCGCGATGCACACGATGGAAAGATCGCACCACTAGTCGGATTTTTCGTCGGTTTACCTTCCCCACCTATCGCAAAAGTAGCAGCTCAATTGGGCTATGATTGTGTATGGATTGATTGGGAACATACTTCCATGAGTGTGGAAACTATGACGCAAATGGTTCATGATGTTCAATTCATGAGTGAGGGAAAGAGTTTTGCAATTGTTCGGTATGTTCCCATATAACTACATTCAAAAAGCTATGCTGATAATATATAGTGTGTCAGGCCATGATCACGCATCAATAGGCTATGCCCTAGATGCTGGTGCCTCCATTCTCGTCCCCCAAGTCGATACAGTAGAACAAGCCAAACATATCGTCTCATCCGCCAAATTCGGCGCCGTTCGAAATGGTACTCGTTCAGCACCTCCAGCTCGATACCTAATGGGTATCTCGGACACCACCATCGATTCCACCAAGTCAATCTGGGAGAACGTAAATAACCAAGCTGCCATAATAATTCAAATCGAAACTCTCCAAGCAATCCACAATCTCGATGCTATTCTTACCGAATGCGGCGACAATATTGATTCTGTCTGGCTAGGCTCATTGGATGCGAGAATTAGTATGGGACTGCCCGGTATGTGGGGTGCTGAGAAGGAATGGACTGATGCGGTTGCACTTTATGAAAGTACATTGGCAAAGCATAATAAACCTTCCAGTGGAATGGCTATGGGCTTTAGCGTGGATGATAAGATAGCGATGGCAAAAGGGAAAAGCTTGGTGGTTAGTGGGAGTGACGTCTTTCCGTTAATGATGCAGGCAGCTGAGGCGAAACAAATGCATGAAAATTTGAAGGCTCACGATCATAAGGGAATTTACAAGATATTGTAAGAGCCGGATGGAGAAGTCTGTTATTGTGGTGTTCAGCCCCCGATAGGAAACATTGTGAGCGGGAAAAAGCACAATGATTTTATGTTTAGAAATTAGACTATTGAAATTTTATATTCACTGAAATTATTTCCCACTCCTTTCCTACAGCTGATAATCAATTCTCGTCTATAAGAAGATCAAGTGGTCCATCCTCTCTGACTCAACAACACGTACCTTTAAAAGACACATTTCCTTCAGGGAACTACCAGTCAACCGGGCCAGAGAGAAGCGCTTACATCAGAGACAGCTTGACTTCCCCAGATACATTTGAGTGTCCGAGCGTTGGCTTCTTTTCTATCAATAATTTTTAGTATTGTCAATGTATCGCTTGTTGTATTCTAGGTAGTCGCTGTCAATAGCCGTCAAATTTTCAAATTTTCAAACTTGTAACGAGTTTGATGGTAAATACCTCCTTTCACTTATGCTTTCAAATCGTATCGAATGTGAAGGGGAAAAGAAATTAACGGCAGACTACGAAGCTACCCAGACCCTTTGCTTTCACCACGCTGTCTCTCCTGATCATACGATCGGGCAATCTTCGTATTCCCTTCCAGGTTGGAGTTTCTCAGACTTCTTTTCCTCAGGCTTTTTATAAGTCTCTTTCGATGGAGAATATACGGATTTTCAGACCAGCAACGCTCTAGTGGTAAAATCAAGATTCACCACTTGTTGTTGGCACGATAGTGTTTCCATATACATAAGTACACCAGAAGTTAGCCTGGAGATTGACGTTATATAAAAAGAGAATAGTTTCACAGAACAAAAAGCTTTAAGTTTGAGTATATTGGAGGTGTAGAATGTTGTTTATGCTAATTGAAGCTTGGGTATCGGGAGAGGTTGAAGTGTTTGTCTCTCCCTGGTCTTGATTCAATATGATATTCTTACTATGATTCTATCTTAATCATATCATCCTGCCTCACATTCAAGATAAAAGCTATTCCCGCTGTCTCTCGAAGTATCGTCATCATCGAAAAGCATTCGTTGTTGCTTCTGTTACACTCAGCAATACTAGAGTACATGAAATGCATAACCTTCACTTCACCCGAATCGAGGTCCTTTATTTCCTTGCTTCAAAAATCAAGTCACGAGACTCAGAAACCAAAAATGTGAAGAACGATACCCTTACAACGCGTGCTTGATGAGATAATCCGTAAAATCGAGGGAGGATGAACAACATATTTAGTCTCTTTTATATCCGTATCACTTCTTTCAGATACTTTCCCCCATTCCAAAAGATAAGTTGGACCACTGCATTAGCCTGGAACAGTTTGATATACCAAAAAATTGAAAGCGGAAGCGGAGTACATGGCGATTAGGTGCCTGGTCTCGACTCTCTCGGGTATGAGTCACCTTGCGAGAGTTACTTGAAAATCGAGTGTGAGCTGATCTGGGAGGGTTGGTCCTATACCTTCTGGTTTCTCAAAGTAACCTCATCATAAATTGAAGAGTTTGGCTTGAGCGGAAGAAGCGCAAGATTGTTATTCTCGTGGCTATTAATTTGTATCACTCCTACACATATAGCGAATCAATTTTCACATCGTCATCCACACCGCAACGCACATTGCCGCTGTCGTTGATGTCAACAATGAGTGTCATTCTGTTGCCATTTTCTTTACTAGATCAACATGCACCTATCCGTGAAACAAATGATAAGTCTTGGAAATTTCAAAACATCACTACTAAATCGAGCCTAAGTGACGAATAGATGAAAGACATACCGGTATTCTTGATCTATGTTTAAATACCTAATCAATAGCTTGTTGACGATCCTAAAGTTTGGGATCTATTCATCTTTTTATAGATCAGCGGTAGTAAAGAGTTCAAAGATTGTGGTGAATAGTAGATAGGAGATGAAAATAAAGTGGGGGGGG
>PQXN01000377.1:0-29034 GCA_004786275.1 Botryotinia convoluta
TTTATGACGAAAGGAATATTAATATCGTAATGTACGACCTAAAAATTTGTATGGGGATTTATACTGAATTTCTCTTCGTCCAGAATATTAACTTTGCCATTACAGGGTACGAGACTGCACCATAATCGGCTCAAGAAAAGTTTACTTCTACATAGTTCCTAGAACCAATCTTAGATATGGGCTACCCAAGAAATACGATTCGTCATTATATGCAAACCATAAGCTCAAGATGATTTGAAAAACAATCATCGTAGTGGAAAATACAGTACGCCTCACTGCATTGAGATGTTACACAGAATACGCCGTATACCACTCCAACGACTGAATAATATCCTCTAAGCATTAATTCTTCATCGGACAAGTAATTTGTGTCTTTGATGTGCCGTATGAGTAATTTGATACAACCATAAGGACAAAGTTCACTACTATATTAGTTGCTTAAGCTTCTGAGAATTCACAACTTACTTCCAATAACAACTTCCAATAAAGTGGAAAAATTGTGCAGCAACAAACAAAATCCTACAAGTACATACTTTCAGCTATGGAGGGTGCTACTTTCTCGCCAGAGAGATCGCAACCAAACGACCAAAAATCCGAAGGAATTTTGGCCAATGCTATTACAACTGTACCAGATGAGCTCTCGCCAAGAGAGAGCATTAGTGGGGGTCAGGTAGTAGATCTGCCTGTCTCAGGTAAGGAATGAAAATCACTGCCTCTCCATCAGTAACGCTAACACCTTTTAGAGGATTGGGAGATAGTCGGGTATCTTAATAGAGTTCAAATCGTTCAAATCAATGGTATGGATCCAAAATCAGATCAAGAGACACTCAAAGCGTACAAAGAGATAGAATGGCCTGCTCTTTACTTCAAGACTTTCACTTGCTTTTCAGGGCTTCCGCTTGAGCTTAGACGGAAGATCTGGTTCCATGCTCTACCTGAGCCACGTTTAGTAAATTTTGAGTTGTACCCGAAACCCGAGGCAGCGCTGCATCAAGGTCAACACCCAGAATTCATCAGTATCGCCATCAGGGATTATACTCTGACCACAGACGACGCCAAAAACAAAGAAATGAGCCTTGATATTCGTCCATTCTTTTTGACGTGCCATGAATTCAAAGATGTATTCCTGGAACACTACAAGAGCTTCGATATCCATACCCAGATACCTGCCGATGGTAGATGCCTTTATACGCCACCTATGCTACCCACCTACTCGACTATATGTCATGTGGGAATGGAAAATCCTCCGAGTCAATGCTATATTGATCCTAAAGTCGACAGTCTGAAATTTGACAGCCTCGAAGAATCAATAGAGATTCTCTCTAGCATCGACATAACCTTGAATCTCTCGGCTTTTCAACATATTGCAATTGCTCAGTATTCAAAACGCAGTACCTCGCCAAATCAGAGCGTTGTTTCAGAATCAACCTGGAAAGCCATCGAAGATAACTTCCCTCAACTTAACAGTGTCACTCTTAGCGGAAATTTTGCTGGCACCCATGTAGAGAGATTTCCCACGAGAATTCCAACAATTACTCGTTTTCACACACTAACCGAAGACACTATCGGCGATTTTGCAGGCAAACGATTTGCCAAGATTCTCATGGACTGGTGACCCCTAATGCCTGGATTGTCAATGCTCATCACATGGACATCATTTCTAGGGCAGCCTACAGATCTAAGAAAAGCTTCCTCGATCGTACAGATACTAACGGCAGTTACTGGAAGGGAGTTGATTTCGCTATATCTTTATGGATGGAGCACACATTGCATCGTGCGAAAGATTACATTCAATTGAAACCAAGAAGATCAACTGAAGGAGATCAGGACATTATCTACTACACTCAAGTAGTAGGAAAGTTCGATATCGGTAGTGCATACTTAAAGCGGTCAGGTGGAATATCGGTTATAGACTGTTATGCAGATGGCACGTTGTTCAATTCTGAGGAGGCTAGGAAGAAGGGCCGCGAGTTTCATGAAACAGATCAAGGCGATGGAAGCAAGTATTTGACGTGGCCATGGATTCGCTCGTCTTTAGGGGAAATTGATTCATATGACAACTCTCGATTCAGGAACCAGGTTTTTAGGGGTTCGTAGAAGTTTCGCTTAGCAGGAGGATACCAGGTGAATCTATAGTACATCACTGGTGTTGAAATAAGTAGATCTTAGCATCTTAAATAGTTTCGACTTGATTAGGAATAATAATTGAGTTCATCTCTTCATCGATACACTTGCTGTAGAGAATCGAGTATGTGCACCCTCGATTTTCCCAGAGGAACTTGGTGAATATCATAGTGGTAACTAGCTAGCATGTAAGAAGCGACTCAATGGCAAGATGCTTACAAGAACATGTCTCTGTATGCTTCTATGACAGCTTTTTTGCACAGTCTTTCATCCTATAATTCCAAATTTTGATTCAAGTCTCTGTGATCAAGTAGAATGATACACACGTGACCCAAGCCCCATATAGTTGACGCCCCTCTAGATCTTTTAAATTGTCTATATCAACTGGTATTCTGTGAGTATGTTCTCATAGCACAAGGGCTTTGGAAAATGACACTCTGTTGAGCCTAACGCATCTAACCTCAAATGATGATGCTTCGAAATGTTGTAAGATATCTACATGCAATAAAATCAATTGATATATTCAGACAAGCTATGGAACATTATCGAGAGACTTTTCTGGTGTGAAGTACATCAGTACTATTAACAATGGCTGTCTAAAGGAAGCCGAAGGCCATGGTTACTCGATTGAGTGTATAGCTCTGGGGCTTTGGTATCGACTATCTTTCAGATTCCCAATAGCTTAGCATTTACTTTCACCCGCAGCTTAGTACTGGCAATCTTGCAAGTGGTTCAACCATGGCTTGTAGACGTAGATTGGTATCGGCAACCTTCACTATGGTTCCACCCATCTCAGCATTTGATCGTGGTTTGATATCGACAATTTTTCAAGATTTCATTTGGTTTAGTATTGACTTTCGCTTGCGGATCAGCGTTGACAACCTCACATGTAGTTTTACCCAGCTCAGTGTTCACTCGTTGATAGAGCATGCAAATGATTTCAATTGTTGAATTGTTTCTAAAACTATAAAAGTTTGCATCCATATGGTCTAGCAATCTATATAACTAGATATTATGGACCTATCCCAGTACCAATCTCTCCGCCCAACTATACGAACTTATGATGTATTCAGTTGGCCTACAGTATGGCACAGCAGAACAATCAACCATCCATTGTAGAGTTTCCATCCTCTTGAGGGGTGCGTTCCTACATATCCTCAATAGTCCTTCGATCATTTCATGGCCTTTTATCATAGTCATATCTTGTGGCTGATTCATGTTCCTCGTGTTGCTCCTTCCCGCTAGAACCATTGTAGAAAGCTTCATCGTTATATACTGGCAAGTTGTCCATCCAACCCTCAAAAAAGAGGCTTATTGTACCACGGCAACTTTCAGCCCGAGTGATCAGTAAACGTGAATCACCTCCTTGGTCTTTTTGATTCGGAAAATTTCTGTTTATGATATAGAAGTCGTAGTCTGGCTGAAAATTGATGAGCAATGATGTCTCAAACTCAATGCCTCGCCAATAACCCGGGTTGTTTTGAACTCGCTCCAGATACTGACTTTTGTAGACCATGCTATGATTTAGCGCCGATTGACCCTTAATAGATAGTTTTCGAACAAAGTCGTCGTGATCCTCGTGGTAGTGACCTTTTGTAATACACTCTAGCGGAGAATCGATAAAATCAGCATTGATAGGCTGTAGGCAGTTAATCGACAGCGGGCTAAAGTCAAGTTCTCCTTGGTTAACAGATCTCATATCTCTGCAAGTATTTTGTATGAAATTCAATTGCTTCAAATGCGGAAATAGTGTTTCAATATGTTTCCATTGATGAGAGGGTAGCCCTCCAAACCGCCCCCATCCATTGTTCGGGTCGATGAAGTACTCAACTTCGCTGGTATAGATAGATAACTTAGTTATGACCGACAGGTTCAAGTGCATGTTACAGAACAGTAAGTTCCGAATCACACACTGCAAGTCGCGAATGACTAACGTGTCGCTCTTGCTATCAATGTAGCCTCTTGACGATGCATGATATATTGAGTGCCTGGAATTAGCAGTGCCATCCGCTATAATTTCATTGCCGGCCAGACTCTGGAGATCCATCAGGCTATAGTGTTCGAGGAAGAAATCATGTGACTCGCGACAGCCAAGTAGGAGTTGGCTTGGAATTATATTTCCCGTGCGACTGCTCTTTATTACACGCCCAATTTTGGCTGCTACAAGTTCAGGGCCTCCTAAAAAAGTAATATGATCTGATTCCTTGTAAATATTCAGCTCCACCAAGCATGGTTCTGGCAGGGCATGGAACCAGATTTGTCGACGAAGTTCGAGTGGTAATTTTGGAAAGCAGTTAAACTTTCTCAAAAATGCCTGAGGCTGTGTCGCCTCAATATACTTCTCGCAGTATTCATAGATTGAGTGTCGAAAGTCCAACTGCTCGTCCTCAGTCATGCGTGCATATTCCCCAGTCCACTAAAGACGTTAGTCCAGGTACTACAGCAAAACCTTTAAAATGGATGAGGGGTAAGGTACATTTGAAATCTTGGTCCACCATGGCTAATCGATCTAATCTCATCTCCTCTTCCGTTGTATCCTGGTTCGCGATGGCTGCTTGATCAAATATACCTGTGCATAGCTCCGTGTTCTGAATGTTAATGATCTCTGGAAGTTTCGTGTCTTCTTGTAATTGTGTTTGGTTTACCGTCTTTGCATCGCGGTCTGCAAATGTTGAGTTGATGGTGATCGCTGAATCGATAGAATCAGGACTTTTCGGCGACCCAACTGCTTCGTCAGCCGTAGAAGTTGTTTGAAATGCGAGTTCCTTCATGTCGTTCATTTCAAATGAAAGATCCGAGAATCTGGACACAAGATTTGATGAATTTTGTGAAGATAGTATGGAGGAAGACAAGGTCATTGATTTGAAGAGGGTTCCAAAAGCAGTAGATTTGGCTCTAGAGGCTGTTCTATGAAGAATATTGCATGACTTTAAGTCGTATGCCTACTGTATTAGATTTAGCGAGGGCGCTAGTCTCGTGGAAATCCCTCCATAAGAATTCCTTCTTCCTATGCACCGTTCATTAGTGAATATGCGAACCGATAGGGACACTACAAAAATTGATTTATAATATTTTTTAGTATGGATTTTGATATCAAAAAATCGAAGAATGAATTTATTATAAATTTTGAAATTTCAGAAGTGTCCTTTTAGTCCATACACCCACGGGTAGTCTATCTTCATTGACAAAATACAATACTGAAAACTGGGAGCTACATAGTAGGTGCCACAATAAACGCAAATTTCCTGGCCTGAAAGTACAAGAGTGCGAGAGTTCAAGATGGCTAGATAATGTATCGTTATAACAATAACGATGGATAGATTGCTATGCTGTCGAATTATGTTCCCCATGTTAAACTCATTTTGCTGGAATTTGGAGTAGCATTCCTAGCATAATCTCAGAGATATATGGGGTGAACTGATGTATGATTGAAATATATGATATGCATTCAATAGCCCGGACTGGGAGACTGGACATACATTGTCAACGTTTGAAATTCATTCAATGCATGAACGCAATCAAAACCCCAAATCAGTGTAGGCAATAGTATACTACAGTAAAACTGTGGCGCGTATTAACATATTAATATGGTAGTTAGTACGTTTGAAAAGGGGGATATATTACTCTTGTAATTATTCTTACATATGAATATTGCTAGTAATATATTGAAATACTGGAATTCATTATTAGATATCCATTCCTATTCACATTAGGCAATAGAACATTCATTCCTTATTTCAAATTAAAATAAAATACCTATTCTCTAGTCTAATATGGATAGGAATGAATATCTTATAATGTATTCCAGTATTTCAATATATTGCTAATAATATTAAATATTTAAACAATATTGAATATCTTTAGTGATATAGCTTTCAATATCATATACGACAATATTTCAGAGAAATCCAATAATTATTACTATACCGATCCTTATATCGATTACGGGAAATACTATTGCCTATACTGACCTAAATAACAAATCCTTAAACCTTTCAATATCGATACGGGAGCCGGCGGATCTTCAGTTGTCTCCTACTTTGAATGTGTATCAATTAGTATATTAACCCGGTAAGCCAGTCATTCCAATATCGAAAAGTCTACTACTTATATACTGCAGGAGACTGTAAGATTGATATGTCGTTCAAGCACTAAGGCTGTGATTGCGATTACCGGTAGCAAACATATTTTATGAAAAATGAGAATGGAAAACACAGACAAAAGTTTGATTTGCAAGGGACGAAAGGTGAATCTGATTATTTTAAATGTTTCCAGATCTTTTGTTATGACTTCCGTCAGGACTTCACGGTAAGTTTGGATGTTCACCCGGAGTACTACACAAAGCTGAAATCTCCGGCCAAATCGACCAAGCTTGACTACGGTGACATCTAGTTTTAAGGTACGTGGATTGAGAATTCGATACACTTGCATTTGATATTGATCAACGGAGTTATCTGGGTGATAATCCAAAGCTACATTTGGCTCCCCCTAAACTTGAGTATTTTGTATTGAGCTACAGGACAAATTCCTCTAGGCATATGTGATGTGCGTGCATTTTGAAAAGATATTTTGCAAACTTCAACACTTTCAATATTGATATGAAGCTGGTGACACCCTGGTAAGATGTAATGACTTTACGGTTTGACGACAAGGATGGGCAGTACTGGACCATGATACGCTTGAGGGCTCATATGGAAATATCAAAAGTACCGGAAACACCGGTAAACCTTTCAGCTATAGCAGAAAGCAAATCGCTACCTAAAAGAATGAAAAGGAGCTCCGGGCGGATATAATGAAGCTGTTATAGTTGATTCAAGTTACTAGGGCAAATTGAAAATCAACTTGGCTTTCATCACTATTGAAATCCTAAATCGGAGCGAACAGTTTTAGGTCAAGCAAAAGAACTACTCTGATGAATCGATGGTTTTCGAAACCATGATGATCCCATACCCTCTGGGTTAAGGATAAGGTGGAGTTATAAAGAACTCGATAAGAAATTTCGCATGCAACGTAGACGGCACACTATACCATCAATATCAAGGGGTCAAGGGGTTAAAGAATTGTTCGAAAGGAAGTCGAGCGATCCCTAAGTCTAACAAGGAAGGAAGACCGTCAGGCGATGAACAAAATGAAGGGTATATAAAAGCCATTAATACCTAGACTAATAGCACTCCTCAATGTCGGGATGATTTGAGTGCCGATATAGTATGGGTATAGCGGTACAATTTCCTAGTATTAGTCGACCGGCACATCAAGAGGGGCGAAGAAATAAAATAATAGAAGCCAAAAAATAAGATATCACCAACAATCGAACTTGTTTGCCTATCATGATCTTCATACTCGATTATAACCTGGTAAGCGCCGGTGACTCAATTGAGTCAGTATTGTCTAATTTTGCATCCATTAGTTGTCATGATTTCAAATACTTCATCTGAAGTATTCGCAGTATCTCCAATCGCTGAATATCTCTCCCAAGCGATGATGATTTTTCCATTTCAATAAACCACTCTTCGCATTATCATAGTCATTACCCATCGTCGTTTCTAAGCAGATTTCTGTTGATCTTGGAAATCTCCCATGCTTATAGAGATCTCCCAATATTCCGGCATATTATCGGGTACAACCCATCCCCCTAACCCATTTTTTCGGTAGCCATTCACAAGACGTCTCGGCAATAAAAACTGATATGATTGGTCAAAACTACGACGCTAACTGTTAAATATCTCGCATCTCTCTCCATAGGTATCTTTTTACTCCATTCCGAAAAGCCGTAAACAAGTAGCGACGGGAAGTATAAATAAAATTAATCCGTGTCCGGTATTCCCACTCATAAGCAGCGCTGGAACCACTGAGTTAACAGGGCTCGAAGTCGCTTCAATCCCCCACTCTCAAATTATCCACTTTCGCACACTCCGAACCACCGAGGAAGTCTCAAGAGAGTCAGAGTGAAGCAGAGACCCTTCCTTTGATCATAAACAGGACAGGATCTGGTCCCTTGAAGTTTTGAGTGATGAGACATGGAACATGGTAAAAGATGAACAGATTCATCATGAACCCAGCAAAGAGAAATTTCTTCAGGCAAGAAGTTGCGATTAGAGTGTGGGAATTTGTTTACTCCATCAAAAGGATTCGGAGAGATTGGAACGACAGATTTTATTCCAATTGGCTACGATTGCCAACAGGTTACAATCATTCATAATCTTTATCAATAGTGGAATACGGAAGGTGGATGCATTTTACATACGGAGTAGCTCCATAGTAGGCAAGGACCGGCATGGTATTCATTAACCTATTGATCTTCAACCTTCATAAAAAATTTCGTCACTTAAACAGATCATGTCCACTTTCCCCTAATTTTTTACACTTTTGTGCTAATGATTCATGGGCAGCCTTCATGTATATTGACAATGACCATCACTAATCGCCAGCCGAAACGTAAAATATAATTCCAAATGTCAAACATGTCGGAGCACTTCTACATTTTGAGTTTTAATCTCCGTGACCCCAGACTTGATGCTGTGCCGTCGGACACCTGAACTGACAGTGAGACGGGAACATGGTATAACACAAACCAGAGTGTTGGGAAAGAGGATTTAATATTGTAATCCGTCAGGATTTCTACCGGTATATAAAGCAATAAGATTATTGAACGATAGAACAATAATAGAAGCTTATTCCTCAAAGATTCTAGTCTCTCCACGTGGAAAACAATAGTGTACCGGTTGCCCAGCATGCTGTAGATACAAAGTCGTCTTACCGACCAATATATTCTTTTTTTCTTTTCAAAAGCTCTAGACTGATCCTTTCCTACTTGATGAACACGATAGGTCGGCTACATTCTGAACAGTAAGCTTTCACGGCGTATAACATGAGTGCATCTAACTTATCATTCACACTTGGCGTTTCTTGGTGCTTTTGGTGGCGTGGCCTCTTACCCTAAAGTGATATTAGGCTTTCAGCTTAATGACCAGGGGTTACATTATTCTCTCAGAAAAGCCTAGATTTTCATAACGTTGAAAGAAGGGGAATTTATTCGCCATATGGTTGTAGAATCTTCCAAACTTGTGTTTCTCGGATGATTGTCATTGTCTTCAAGTACACGAATTCAAGATATAATTCTATTGTATTAATATCAAGATAATCACCTCAAAATAGTTACCCCATAAAAGTCGTACCGAATGTTTTGTACAATTGTCAATGTCAGAATGAATGCCGAATCATCGTAATCCTTTTCAGCCTCTACTATTTGTGCTTAGTCGCAATTTTTCGCCAGAAAGAGGTTAAGATCTACAGGGCGCTAAATGAGCAAGTGTTTGATTTAAATCTCAACACGGATTTGAAGATCCGTTTGAGCCTATCACGCAAATCTAATCCCCACTCTCTCTGTCTACTTCCCGTCTCCTCATATCTCCTAGGCTAGAAGCTTCATGGAACCATGTAAGATTTATCTGGGCGTAAAGGTTTCCCCTGTTTGCCATGTGTATTTTCGTGTTACCTTTTATCTCTCTTACCCGCGTCGACTGACATGCATCAAGCAATCCTCTCGAACTCATCAATTTGCATCATCTAAAAGCTTAGGCACGAGTCCGAGAATTGCAACATCGTTATTCTATCGAGATATCTCTCCACTCTTCTACACACGGTTCAATTAGCTTCAATGAACTTATATGTACCAACATCTGTGACCTGTCAGTAGGGCTTGTCTTTGACTCCTGATTTCGTCTTTCTTCTGGATGTGAGCCACAAGTCGCCATTTTTAACCCCAATATTCGATTCGGTACCGACGAAGGAGATGTTGGACGCAGAATCTTCTTCATTGACGCCTCTACCGGAATCCCTCTCTCATGGTTTAGTTGCTGTCGCGACCTTTGGTCTGTTATCATTCTTCTGTTCGATTAGTTTATTCCTCTACCTCACATACAAGATCTTTTCATGGAAGAAGAAAATACCCATCGGTCAAAGTCAAGGAGGTCAAACGACGTCTTCTGTTAATCAATTCTTATTTCTGATATACAATTTACTATTGGCGGATATTCAACAAGCATTGGCATTTTTACTCAACATCAGCTCGCTCAAGAACAATGGAATTATAGTTGGAACGTCAACATGTTGGGTTCAAGGATGGTTTGTGTCGACGGGAGATTTGGCTAGTAGTGTATTCATCGCTGCCATCGCATGTCATACATTTCTCAGTGTCGTCAAAAAATACCGCGCTCCACAATGGGCATTCTATACGGCGATCGGAGGATGTTGGGTATTCATCTACGGATTGGCCATCATCGGTGTCGCAATGCACCCACATGATCTTTACGTGAGGGCTTCTGCTTGGGTAAGTTCTTTCACTTTATACATACCTAGAAATACATCTAATCATCACGCATAGTGTTGGATTGGAGATCAATATCAAAATGAACGTCTGTGGCTTCATTACTTTTGGATATTCGGTGCCATGTTCGGAACCATTCTCATCTACGCCTGTATCTTCATCTACATTAGTCATCAATCGCGTTCCGCTCCTCCCGGAAATCAAGCTTCCGATCTTCACGGCGCTCAACCTCTTATGATTCTCTATCCTTTGATCTATACGATTTGTACGATTCCACTTGCCGCCGGACGTATCGCCGCACTAGCCGGGTCGAAGGTCAGTCTAAGTTATTTCTGTGTGGCGGGTAGTATGATTGCGTGTAATGGATGGTTAGATGTACTATTATACGCCAGTACCAGAGCAGAAATTGTGTTTAGTGAGTATGCACCAGGCGAGGAGACGGGTTTGGAAACTTTCGCATTTATGGGAAAAGGACATTCGTTGGGTACAACTACGACTATCGAAGCTGGGGGATTGAAGGCTGCTGTGAGGGGGAATAGAGGGAGTGGTAATTTGGGACGAAGAGGACATGGAGCGAGTGATAGCACAGATAATCTTTACAAGATGGGAGATATTTCTGTGGCGAAAAATGTTAGTGTTCGTGTGAGTATAGCACGAGAGGGAGAATTAGGGATTGGAGGATATCCAAGGGCGACACCAGGAAGTAAAGATGATAGTGAAGATCATGGAAGTGATTCGGGGTGGGATAATATGAAGGGTAGAAGGAGTGAAAGTGGGAAGAGTGGATTCAGCGATATGCCTTAATCTTTTGATCTTTAGTTAAGATCTTAGATAATGTCATTGATACTTGAGGATTATTTCTTTTGTTAATTGCATTGCAAGGAGTGGATGGATTTTTTGAGCACTGGCTCTTGCATTTACATCGCATTGATACCCAGTAAGTACAATATCGTATGATTATTAGTGGGTATATGATATGTACATAGTACATGATACTTATTCACATCTTTTTGTTATTAGACAGAGTTTCTCAACTTGTACATAGGAGGATACGCATACAGATACACATCTGAAATACACACATACATGACATTTGATACCTTCCATTCAGTGTAACAATCAGGATGACTTCTTCCGTCATCAAAGCCACTCCATGAATGAGTTTACTGCCAAGAACGAAGTCAGCAGCCATTTAGGCTACCATAAATCTCAAACCTACTGAACAGCTCCCCGCAAAAACACGGCATCTATAAATATTCAACATCACCTCATCATCCACGTTACATCAAAGTTCTAGAAGCTTACCATTACCATACCCGACTCGACTTCAGTGTAACTGAGACTTCCAACCCATCCGAAACATGGCATCCGCAAGCGGTGTGAAACCTACTCTAGTCGATCGCCTCCAAACACCAATTTCTCAAAGTATTCCAGCTGATATTGTGGAGTCGATATTGTCACAACCACCGTCCTACATATTCCATATGCGCTGAATCTTCGTACAATATCGGCTCCTTTGCTCCCATCAAATCGGATATTTCGCTCCGGTTCTCTGTCTCATTTACCGTCTTCCTCACTTGCTCTTCTGTCGTCTCAACACAATGTCAAGACTATATACTCATTCATGTCGCCATCAGAAGAATCAATACTAGAGTTAGATAACATAGAAATAATTCGAGATGAAGGAAATGGCAATAGTGTAGTAAGAAACATATCAATAGCCGACTTCGCCGGAGGGGATGGGAGAACAGCATTCGTAAAAATGTACGGCGAGGGGATTTTAAAAGGGTATAAAAACGGCATTCGGAAAGTTTTCGAAAAGATAGGAAAGATTGAGGGAGGAAATATTTTATTCCATTGTACTGCAGGAAAAGATCGTACAGGTGTCGTCGCCGCATTGATACTTGCTTTCTTTGGTGCCTCGAAGGAGGAGGTTGCGCTGGACTATGCATTAACACGTATTGGGACTGAACCACATAGAGAAAGGTTGTTACAGGGGATGTTGAAATGGGTAGGAGAGAAGGGTTTGGAACAGCCGGGACTAGATGATTTATCTAGTGCAAAGGGGGAAAATATCATCGCATTTTTGAATGGGATGGATGCGGAATGGGGAAGTGATGTGGAGCAGAATGTAAATTGTTGTGAACATGTAGAAGGTAAAAAATGGAGTGGAGTTGAGGGATGGCTCATTGAGGAGTGTGGGTTTTAAGGTAATGAGTTAGAGAAGATCCGAAGGGCTTTTATCTAATTTGAAGATATTTGGAATTGTATACCGAAACTCGAGATGATGTCTGGGAAATGTGAAACACACTAAGCTCGTCGCCCGATCCCAACTCATATACTCCCTTATGTTGTCCGCTGATACATTGACTGCTGCTATCTTCATAGCTCTCTCCAACGTTTACAGTCAATCCTGACCTCGATATGCAAATATTGGTAAGGTCAGCAAGTTCAATATTCTCACGCATGATACATACTGCTTGGGTTTCAATGTATCTATTATTCTGTAGGTAGTGTGACTGAGAATAGGCTATCTAAAGGTCCTTCCCTCATTCCAGCCTCATTCAATTTACAATCTCCCACTTTGATCATTATCATCTATAGCAGGATATAGAGCAAAAAAATACATGTGAAGACTTTGATATCCGCTCCGGAAAGGCAATTTTCGCAGCCCCCGAGTGCATAGGTTCAAATAACCTTAGAACTCTCAAATATCCAAATGAAAATGTGAGCCTACTGAAGCTTGGTGATGATGGGTATCGGATGTCGCGAAGGAAACGATGGCGTGTTGAAATTATCCTAGATCTCCCTCAAACTTTCCTGCGAAAATACTACCTTCCAGTATCAAGAAAATACAAGGAGTTTAGTCGTCAGTGACAATGAGACGCTCTTCCTCCAAGGGTTCCATGATATTCTCGTCTTCATCGAAAAGCTCCTTGATGTGATCATATTCATCGAGCAATGATCCATCCTCATTACATCTTATAAAAAGCGTTGTGCTCCAATTCGTTTGAACTGCCATAAAGGGTCCCGGAAATACCTCCCCACGAATATGATCGACATAGAATGAAGTAATATAAACCATCCATACTGGCCTGAGATCAATCTTTTTCCAATAATCCTTGTTCGCCTGCATTGCCTTCGGACTGCGAGTTTCCCACAACTCGCAACTTCTCTGGATATTCCACTCAAGCTTATCTGAATGGATGCGTGGTTGAACCCACTGACAGTGTCGCAATTGTTCAATAAACGCCTCATCAAAGTCCTGAAGTTGGTGTTTGGAGGAAATTCCATCAAATGCTCGCCGAACCCGCGGGAATTCACGGATACTATTGAGTACAATAGTGAGTCGTTCGAGTACAGGGCAATGGCTTTCTAATCCTGTCCAGAATATGTCCATGTCTCGTTCGTTATCACCCATCCATTGTATATTCATCATATCTATAGTCAAAGATCTCAGCCCTGTTAAGTCCAATGAAACTTTGTAACCTTCTGTATAAATTGGAAGCTCATACATGTTTGTGAGATGTAAAGTATCCACCTCCATATCAAACCATATACCAGGTTTTGCTATCACTGTCACCTCTCGGTAATCATCATCATCTTCATCCTCAGGATCACGGATTTTCTTATTGATACCATCGAATTTGAATTGACTATAGTGCTTCAAGAACATCTCTCTTGCTGTGCGGCATACCGATTGTAGAGCATATGGGAACGACAATGCAGTGGAACTGATTGGCCAAGAATCATGATCGATACAAATCCCAGCCTTGGTATCATTGTCGCAATATTTTACGAGGATCCGAGCCCAAACGTTGCTGTCTGGCGGGGGCAAAGCATAGAACCAAATATTTCGTTGTAATTCGATGGGTAGAAGTGGGAATAAAATAAATGAATCAGCTGAAGCTGTTGCATCTATGGTACTGGGTAGACCATTTCGATAAAGTTGTATCTCGAAGAAGTTGAACATCTCTTAAGTCATGAAGATAAATTAGTCTAGTCTTCAATATATGTATTTGAGTTGGGATGCAATAACCTACCTGGACTGTAGTAAGCTGCTTCAAATTCCTCTTTTCCAGAGGGAGTAGGGTCATTGTCAGTGTTGTACCCAGAATCCGGGTTGACTAGGTTGACTGGGGTGACTAGAAATGTTAGCTCATCAAATAAACTCAGTGAAATTATCAAAGTTTGTGAACATACCTGAAGTATAGTTTATTTGAAACTTGTTTTGTGTCGCCACAGGTTTGACTTCATTATTTGTCATGACTTGATGATCCAGGATAGCTGCAGTAGCCATCCCACAACCAATGCTCCCCCTGTCTTCAACCGGACTGACCATCAAATAGCCTGGCGATGCAATCTCTTGACGTTGAGATTTCTTTTGTGAAGAGGTACCCATAGTTTGCCGGTTTTGATATTTGCTCCTTGATGGATTATAATTCAAACCCCAAACTCCAGACTCCAAAAAACTCCTTACTGACTTCAGCGCTAAGAAAAGCTAACAGAAAAAAGCAGACTGACAGGAGAACAAAGTTGTTCGAGCTTGAGAACGTTGAAAGTTATTAAGAAACAAGATGCTGTACAAGGCAGACATGGCCGAGTCCACCAATGAGAAGTTTCTTTACCAACCAGAAAGAAAAGGGGGAGTCACATATATTTAGTGAATTCAAGGCCTGAACCCCGCTTCTTATTCGATTTTCTTCCAACATGTTCCGAATCTGTATTTGCCTTGCTTGATAGGATGAAAATAGTGAATGATGAACTGCTTTAGACAAAAACTGGATTGTTTTCCCTTCCTCTGGTAGTAATTTTGCTCAATTTTTAGGGTGTAGATGACTGAATAGAATGCTCTTTGAGCTTTGCATGAAGGCGCCCATCTATGATTTTGGGGCTAGTGAACCTATGTGAATGAGCTTTTGAGTAGTAGTTCTGGGTAGATGAGAAATGTAATTTGAATAAGATTTCAAGCTGACAATCAACTTTAAAAAGCTACAATCTGGTTTGGAACCGCTTGAATCAATGAAAGCAAAGAATTTTGCAAACTAGAAATGAATGTCTAACAGAACTCGAAGTTTCAGTACTATATACATCATGAACATAAAGCCATATTCCAATTTTTCGACCTCTTCACTTTACTCACATGGCATCTCGCCATATTAAAAATGCCTCATAATAAGAAGCCCAAGGAAAATCTCCTTGTCTTGAGCAAGAGGACCACGAAAGTGAAACATCAACAATTACATATCTTTTAAATCGGGACTCCTAGCCCTTGAGATACGTAGTAGAAGGGAACCACAGTTGATTCCATCCTTCTTGGTATCAACCTATGCCAGCTAGAAGCCAAAACTTACCCACTGTGAAAAAGATACAGCGCCTGAAAATAAGAGCTCTTGTCAATTCTGATTTTTGGATGATAAACCTACCTAGTCAGTTGTATATCCTCCTTTACAACTGCATTTCAGCATAGCATTTGCCTAGATAAAATGCCGCACGTCTCATCCGAAGCTTTCGGTGCCCAAGTATTGAATGTTTGAAGATGCGCAAAGTATTGGAAAGGATCTTCGGATGAGTAAGTTTCAGTTTGGTAGAGTCAGTACATTCATGCGGACGTCAGATGAGGAGGAATTATCGTTTTCCTAAGCATCAAACAATAGTTAATGTAGCGAGACAAACTTAAGCCGTAGCTGCCCACCTTATTTCTGCTCAGATCAAGCTGCCAAAATCAGGAGGCTAAGCTTCAATTGATAGGTATGCAAATAATGCAGTGCCTGATTTGATGAGGGACGCTGTTAAAGTCATCCCGCATCTCATGAGCTACCGAGTAAGACATATGCTTAGTGCTTGGAATCGCGCAGAAATGCCCGGCCAGAACACACCACATTCTATTTGAAGCTCATCAATGGCCTATCCACCCTAACTGTTGAGACATCATAAGACAAGTTTTGCTAAAACAATCCAAACAACTTAGCTAGTACATCATACTATATGCGGTAATGATGTGTGAATTGCGTCGATAGGTTTCTCGTGTACTCGGTATCGTTCTCGAGGGGTCATGATCCCGTAGTAATTGAAAGAAATGTAGGTGAATGAGACAACGAGTGGATAGCATACGACGACCATTATGGGTAGAGAATGAGGTTTCAGATGGAGAGATTCGCATGGAACTACTAAATCATCAGATGAATTGATTGTCGATTTTGAGTGCAAGGTCGGAAGTGCCTGGCGTGGGGTAACCGGTTAACGCAAATGACACAAAGGGTGGGGGGCACCTCAATGCACCAAATGTCTGCGATTCCTGCGCCAAGGTCGAATGAAGAGAAGATTGTTGATATTCAAGATACTTTTGAAAGAACCAAAGAGATGTCGAAGATATTCCGTTGGTAGAGCTTGCATCAGCGATAATTCATTACAAATAATCCTTCGAGGATGTAAGGATACAAAACTTAGATCATGCTATCCAGCCCTCCAGTCCTGTATCCGCGTGGGCTTCAGCGTTGGTTTGAGTCTTTTCATCGAAACCCCCCTGTATAATAACCTATCCATTGTGATTCGTCTGGTGGTCGTGCTGAGATCTTGTCAGCGAAGCCCAAGCCGGCATACGAGTGTATTTGATGTACCAAGCGGCAGTTTTTATCGACTGCCCAACAAGTGTTGTACTACTTTTGATACGATGTATCTGCAATGAAGCAAGATTAGGGTATGAGTGAACCTAATCAGTACCATTGGCCAAAGGTCCGTCTATGTGCAAATCGTTGAGTCATTGAAAGGAGAGGAAGAGCGATCTTAGAAGTTAGAGGTTGCTGTTGACCAGATAGGAATGGATTGATAAGATTGGCGTATCTCAAAGTCATGGTTAGACCAGAGAGATGCATACCACCAGCGTTCTCTACAGGAGATAGGGCGCGCCAAACTTGCAAAGCTATTTTCCCTACTCAGACGCACTGTTTTCGGGTCCGAATAAACAGAAGATCTGAGAATAACCTCAGACTTAAAGTCACAGAGAGAGTTGAGGCGGCTGTTTGATATTGTCGGTTATGTACGAAGCAGATCAGACAATGATAAGTTATTGCTGCAGAATCAGTCAGTCATTTCATTAATATATGTATGATGATACAGTTAGCAAGCATCCCTCTTCTTTCCTACTCCCAACTTCTGGTATTCTCGTCCCTGGTGAAAGAAAATGAACCAATTCCACAAGTCCTCACTCAATTATATCAGAGTTTTAAATGTGTCGGAGGAGGGAGATCAGTGAACCTTCTCCACGATTTGGTAAAATATCATATTCACGTGAAGTTTTGAGATACCTCTTTGTACTAGAAACAACAACTCAACAATCCCTCCACAAATCCAAGTACAAGATATGAACAAAAGTAACAGTACGTATATAAATAAAATGCCTCCAAACCAAATATATCACCCATCAAACAATTCATCCTTTATCACCAATACCCAAAACATCTAAAACATCTACCACCACCATTTTCACATTCGAAAATTCCCATCACCACACCACCCAACCCAAATATTCCACCCAAATATTTATTTTCTCGCAATGCCCATCCTATGGGACCCCTCGATCCACTCCCCCTCCCTCGCCTGCCAAGCCTGCAAATTCCAAAAGGTAAAATGCTGTTGTTGCGGACTCATCGGTTACAAAACTCTCGGTGATGGTTGCACCACCTGTTGTAATTATCTAACTGGCCCCACGTTTGATGGGAATGCGGATGTTACGTGGATTGATGAGGCGTTGTGTCCAGAGTGTTCTCCTCGGGGATAGGGTAAGTTGTAATAGGAGAGGGAGGTATGATTCGATTGGATTTGGATTCGAGTGACTTGAGGATTCAACTTTCATTTCTTTGTTTTGAGACTTTCTTTAGGTAGGCAAATTTCTCTTTGTGGTTCTTCGTCTTGTTGGCGAAACTTTTCTTTTTGTTTGAGTACTTAATATAAATTTCTTTATGCAGATAACTGTCTTTAACTTTTTCTAATTCGGTGAATATGTATCATGAAACATTTCTAACTAATATTAGTCCCGTAATCTTTAATTCTATAAATTTTTGCTGTTGAGGGACCTCACGCCTCCTTTGACTCCTTACATATCATAATGAATGTAGATAGAAGAAGTACCTGGTGAAGACTAACCTAGCGGGCTATAAATCTTCAAGTCTATATTATCCCAATGAAGATAATCTTTACTGTTTCATCACATTTAACACATTAATTGCTCTCGAAATTCCCATAAAAATAAATTGTACTACTTGAATATAAAAGAATCATAAATACCAATTTCCAACACATAAACCATTACCTCCAATTACCCAATATCGTGACCCATGAACCATTATGAAAACCCACAATTATCCACCTCCAACAACATCACATCTATGCAAGCTGACCTCTAACAACACCCAATGGGAAAAGATTTGTATGAGCATCTGTAAAGAATCCAGCTGGATTAGCTTCGATCTGAGCAACCTTGAAACCGGTACCAGTATCTGGTCCTCCATTGGGAGCATTAACACCTGTTGTAAAAGGACCAGTCATACAGCCCACACTGACTCGACGATGATCATCACCGACTGGATTTGGGAATGCAAGACGAGGAGGTCCGGATGCACCGCGGGCGGCTTCGTGAATATGAGTTGCTGTTTTGGCGGGAGATTGATAGGTTCCGGCTACGTTGAGTAGGGTGATGTTCTGATTTCATATAAAGGTTAGAGATAATTCGATGATTTAGATTTATGCAAGCAAGTACTTACGTAGCAAATAGTATCTTGATGAGCGTTGATTCCATAATTGAAATACCCGACAGCATCTGAAGGGCCCGGAACCGAGACAGTACCATTGCGAACTTCGGATCCGAGAGCAACGACATTGTATGTGCTAGTGAAGACAAAAGGTGATCCGCCGCTTTGAGCAGCTGCAGCGACTGCCATATTGGCTGGTACATCGGGGGTTTTTGGGTTGTCTTTGGAAACATCTTGGTCGCTTACTGGGGCCCCGTTTGCCCATTGGTAGCTACCGTAGGATGCATAAGTTGCGCCGTCTGCAGGAGCCGCGATGGCTGTGGTTGTGAAGAGGAGGGTTGCAGCTGTGGCGGCAATGGTGAGCTTCATGTTGACTGGATCGGGATTTGTTATATATAAAATATTAAAGTATTGGATGTTTGATTGTTCAAAGAGTAGAGTAACTTAAAGTGTTGATTGAGTTGTGTTTGTGTTGATGAGGAAATGATTGAGACCACACTTCCACCTCCTTCTTATACACATTTCCCATCCTGATTTTTACTTTGGGACAATTGATCTCATGGCAGACTTGTGCTTGCCAAGAATTTGAACTGAGAAGTTGAGGATTGGAATATAGAAACCAGTCGTAATACCAAGCATGAAGTGAAAAGCATGAAGTGAAAAGCACTGATATCGCCAAGTATGAAATCATGGCTGTGAAAACCAATGTCCAGAAGCTTTTCTAGACCTCAAGGGCAAAAAGTCAACAAATATCGCTTTGAGGTAACTCCAATATTTACTTGTGGTATTTGGAAGAATATTTACTAGATATTTCTTGGCCTTCTTGTTTATATTCAATTTGGGAATTTCTTAAATGCCAAGTTCCCCGCACAAATCTGAATTGGGAAAAGAAGATGGAGATCTTGAGAAACCAGATGAATAAATGTGGATGGGAGTATGAATAAGGTTCAATTGGCAAGATATTTAAGTGACTACTCATGAAGCCATACCGTCATTGTGCCAAGCTTCAATGATCCCGCCACTACACTGCCAAATTGGTTACCAGTACTACAGGTTAAGCTTAAGTAATTGAATCCAGTACTGAAATATAGTTATTATTATCTGAATGTACCGCAGTGGATCAATATGTAAAGTGATGTTGAGAAGTAAGATTGATATTGAGGCGAAACCCTATCTGCCAAGCAAAGTAAAAATATCTTGACGAAGTGCTATACGTGTAGTGTTGTAAGACCCATTTAG
Organism: Botryotinia convoluta; assembly: GCA_004786275.1. Taxonomy (NCBI): domain Eukaryota; kingdom Fungi; phylum Ascomycota; class Leotiomycetes; order Helotiales; family Sclerotiniaceae; genus Botryotinia; species Botryotinia convoluta. The sequence continues at coordinate 20,440 of PQXN01000377.1, forward strand.
CCGACGGGGGACAGAAATGTGTGTAGCTCCCCTTAGCAAAATGCGTGTAGAGGCGGGGAACCAAGATCAAGACAACAATACGAGCGGTGGCTTGGAATCATTGTCCTCCCAACGGGACCACCCAGCCAACTGGACCTGATCCATCAGATCATTGTGGCTTCTCCGGCAATCCATCATTCCGTTGGAAGCGGAAATCTTGGCATAATGTCTGTCAATCCTCTCAATCTGATATCCACGAGAAAGCCGCAAAATCCTTTTCCCAAAGTCACTAATGCCTACCCCTTCTCAACTCAACCTCGTCCCCCAATGTAATCATACTAGATACGGAGTCATTATTTCTTCTCAAAGCATTTCGTCTCGCAATCAATATTGCATTCATGTTCCTATCACCTATTGTCCAATCTATTCGCTTCGTACTTGGAGTGCAACTTGTATTGCCGCATGGAATCTCAAGTGAGGCTCGAGCATCTTGTCTGAACCGACAATCTTTTGCCTCTTCTTCTCCGAAGTCTGCAGTTTGCCTTAATGAGAATAGCTGATATTTGTTGATCATACCACGGCAGATAGTGAGGTGAGTAGTGATGCAAAGGCAGTGGGTATAACGTTGGATTGTTATGAGACACATGTTATCGTGTTTGGTGGATTTGGTGTAATCGTGAGTTTGTGGAATTTTCGTATCGAGAAGGAGCTCAAAATCATTCGTCGCGAACTTTATATAGGTAATGAAAAGGTACGGTAGAGGCTAACCAACAGATCTCTAGGGTATTTTGAATCACTTCCTAATTAGTAAATGTATGAATCACAAGGTCAACCTTTGAAGGTTATAGTGGCTGACGTTCTCATGCTCGCGGGAGTCTCGCAAACAATATAGTGAATGCAAAACGTTGCATAAATAAATGAAAGTAAGTATCGTTGAGATTCTTCATTTGAAAACGATTAAGTAGGAGAGTGCTCGAGCGACATATGGAAATTGTCACAATCCTAATGTTAAAAAACAACTTTGTTTTAGACCAGTGTCTCTGGGGACTAGAAAGCCTAGAGGATAAATCCATCCTAATGTTGCGCTTGAGAAAGTTTACCCAAAGCAAAGATTTTCCAAAAGAACGCTTTATAAATCCAACCCGCATTCAATTTATCAATCGCCCATCCTAATGTTGCGCCGGCTCCAGCAAAGAAACGCTGAGGTGGGTTCTTTTGAAGGACCTTTCCAACAACATGCTTGGTGTATGCTTCCACTGGTATTCCTCCTCCAATTTTGACCCAAGCTTCGTTAAGATCGGATTCGATTAATTTGTATGGAGAGTCTGCGGTGAAAGATGTTAGCAAGATATTACCGAAAGGCTCGGGGATGATGATACATACCTTCTGGTAATTTTTCCATCTGATTCTTAATCAACATGGCGGTACCAACTGTACCTGAAGCCACATCGATAACAAATATTCCAAAAGGCTTAAGTTCAAGCTCCAAAGTCGATATATACGAGTGTAAAGCAGCTTTTGATGCATTATAAAGCGATTGGGTTGGGATTGGCATATATCCAGCCAGACTACTAGAGAATGCAATCCTACTTCCAGGGCTGGTTTTCATTAAAAGTGGCATAAAGACTCTAATGATCTCAACTATTCCAAGTATATTTGTACCGAAAATCTTTAGAGCCAATTCGTAGTCACAATGCATGGCGAGGGTTATTGTTCGTACTCCGGCATTCTGGTAGAGGATATCAAGAGTTCCACCCGTGGCCGCAGATACTGTCTCGTAGGCTGCTTGGATTGAGGAAGGCGATGTTACATCGAGTTCAATCAAGGTAATATTGGGATCTTTCTCAAGAGATTTCATTGTATTGAGTCGACGAGAGCTGGCGAAAACATGGTAGTTTTGACGAACAAATTCGAGAGCTAGAGAATGCCCGATACTTCCATCACTACAACCTGTAATGAGAATTGTAGATTTCTTTGCCATGCTGGCTGAAATGTTGAATGAAAGAAAGAAAGATCTCGTCTCAAGAAAGGAATGGGAAGAGTGACTCCGAGAATCTACTGGAGGTACAACATTGTCGCATACTGAGATATATGTAGTCCTCCATGGTGGAAGAATGGAGTGATTGTTGTGCCATTTATCTTGGAGGATAATTAGTAAATACGAGAGTTGTATTGCTAATCAATATATCAATTGAGGAAGCAGATTTGGGGAGAAACCTGGTGTATGTTGGTGATGATGAGAATTAATGATGATGAAGGATGCTGTCGGCGTTTGAAACATAATTGAATTCGTCTCAATGATTGGTTGTACCGCAATACCTTCTGAGAATAGTTTAGCTTCACTTGGGAAAGGGACGTGCACTGAACCCTGTGCATGGCTTCGAGCCCCTCCATCTTTACATTTTCCCATCTTCCTACATTATCTTCATATATCAATCAATTTTGTCAGCCATAATGATTTCTATATATGATTTCCAATCCATTTTCTTTGGAAAGTATTGCGAGCGAACGAATGAGATTGGGGTTGAGCGACTTTCAATCTTTTGGATCATTAAATTTGTGAATTTGTATACCCTCTTGCTACTTGAACAGCGGCAACATCGTTTTACTTCATAATGGTACGTCGTCACGGCAAATTATCAAAAGGATGTCAGACTTGTAGGAAACGGAAGATCAAGGTAAGTTGCCTGGTCGGTTCCTGAGAGTTCGAATACATCCCTGACCACAAGTTTAGTGTGACGAAGTGATGCCAGCTTGTAATCAATGTTTAAAGGCTGGCTGGAAGTGTCCACAATATGGAGATTCTTTGGAAAGAATGTTCCAGTACTCAGATGTGAGAGATTTCGAAAAGTCTGCACATAATGAACCTCTGAAATCTAAAGAAAGGGCTTCCTGTATGATATCAGGTATGCAGCTTTCTATTCTTTGGCAAAAATGCCGCCTATGTCTTCAACAGCCATCATTGACAACCTTTGATCAGTTCCCCTTGCATTCAAGTCTCAAACACCATCTATTGTTCTTCCAAAAGAGATTTCATACACTATCAATGATCGTGCAATTGATTTCTTTTTTTCTACTCACATATTTCGGGACTCTGGTCCTGTCAAAGGATATTATGAATATTTATATTTTCATCGCAACGATCCCAATATAAACCATACACTCTACACAACCATCACTGCAGTTTCTTTGGCTGCATATGCTTATGCTTTCAAATATCCGTTTCTTCTTAAGAAAGCAACTCAATCCTTTGGTTACGCACTCCGTCTTGTCAATACAGCATTGTCATCCATCGAAGAGGCCACCAAGGATTACACTATCATATCCGTGGTTCTGTTCAATACATTTGGAGTACTCACCTGTCAAAATTTAGATACCTTGATGGATTGTGATAGGCATGTGTCTGGTGCAACATCCATGATAAAGTTACGTGGGTTTCGTCAAATGGAGACTCGGCATGGACTTCAATTGTTCCTTCAAATGAATTCAATCCTCCTACAAAGTTGTATCTGGCATTCATTTCGGGTTCCTGAGGATTTGATTGAGTTACAGGAACACGCTGCAAGTTTCTTAGATGTAAATGATCCAGCCTGGAAGTTGAACGGTCTGATTGTGGAATTGACCACGTTTCGTGCTGATTTAAAGGACGGTACACTTCATGAACGTTCTTCCATAATTAGAGCAGCGATAGACTTGGACATCAAGTTTTCGTCTCTCGCGAGTAAGATGTCCAGATCACCCCAATGGTATTACGATTCGATCCCAATTGTATCTACATCAGGTACGATATTCGGTACATATTATCATGTATACTCAGACCTCTGGGTGACTCAAATTTGGAATTATCTTCGTACTTGTCGAATATTCATTTATGAAGAAATTGGTAGACAATTTAGAGAGGGACAATTCATATATCCTATTGCCAGTATGGATTATTGTCTTTGGTTTACAACATTACAACAAATCATTGATGACATTTGTGCATCGCTACCTCAATACTTTAGTGACGCTTCTGAATTCCCTACTTCATCAGGAATTAGTAGCTCGTCTGATCAAAACCTCATTTCAAATCCGCTCTCTACTAGTGTCGTTCCTCATATCGCTAGTACTTATTTTCTTCTTTGGCCTCTACTTAATTCAGGTCGGATGACATTTTCAAATATTCAGCGGGATTGGATTGTTGGTAGATGTCGGGTTTTGGGAGATAAGACAGGCATTCAACAAATGTTTACTTTGGCAGATGTTTTGGAGAAAGGAGAGATGTTCCCTGTGTATGAGAGTTGCTTAGCAAAGAATATATGATGGATCGTAGGGGATTGGGGTATTTGTTTTTGTGTCTCTGTGTCTGATCATGCTTGTGTACCTTCATGTCCGTAGTTACACATAGCATCTGAAGTCATGGAGCGAGACCTATCTCTTGGTGAGGTTCCTGTAAATATTTCCTCTTCTACGGCGACTTGGATACATCCTATGTTTTCGGTCATATGTATTCGCTCCAAGCTCAATAGACCCAGCCCCAAGACTAAGGTACGCATCGTTGTAAAATCAAGTACCTACAAACACCTTTAAAGACCTCCCCTTTCATCTCTTAGACTAATTTATTCGTCCTACCAATATGTAGAAAACAAAGATTTTTAGGTTGAAAGTGATCACTTCACCGGAGAAGCAAAATTCAATATTTAATTTACTTTATATTCATAAATATCATTACCAATATCTCATTATACATAAAAACTATATTTTCCCATTCATCTATCTATTCAACGATCGCATACCATTTAAGTTCTCTCCCATTAACCTCCAAAATCGGAATCGCATTCCCATTCTTTCCTCTAAAACTAACCTGGTTAGCACCCTGAGCATACAAAACTCCACCCGATCCCGATCCCGATCCAGTTTCAGTTCCATTCACAACCTTCTCTCCCACACTCTGTGCGGGGATAAATCCACCATTCGCAGATCCCGCCCATGCAGTCGCATATTCACTGTTTGTTCCACGCATCGCTACACATACGGGTGTAATTCCCAAACTGGTAATAGCGATTCCGATATTATCGGCCGCAGAAACTTCTTGTCCGACGGGGATGGAAATGGCGAGGACGGCGGCGCTTAATTCTTCGGGTGTGACGTCGATGGTAGAGAGGGTTTCCCATTGGTAGAAGGGGGAGAAAAGAGCAGTGGTGTTGGAGAATCGGAAGATGGTGAGGGTGACGTTGTCGGTTGGGGCGTCGCCGGCGAGGTTTATGCTGACGGATGTGAGGTTTCCGGCTTGGGGGGTGGAGAAGGTTTGGTAGAGAACGTATTGGGGGAGTGAACAATTGAGATAGTAATCTTGATGTTCGTTTCCGGAGCCGAGGGAGGCGCTCTTGGCTAGTCCGTTGATGGTGGTACTGCTGTTGGTGGATGGGAGAGTGATGGTGGTGCTGAGGGAGGCGGAACAATCTAAACCTTGAATTGAACCGTCGGAGTTGAAATTGAGAACTTGGAATTGATGACCGTGTTGTGCGTTTCGGGGGCCGGCAAGAGGTGCGCTGGCTTGAATATCGGCTTGGTGGACATAAACTGCGTCGCCGCCAGTAGAAGAGGGAATGGCTAAAACACCGGTGGTTTGACCACCGCATGTATCGCTGCTGATGATTTGACGAGTCCATGGTCCGGAGATATCGGTGGCGCGGTACATGATCAAGATTGTTCCTTGGCAGAAACCACACGTGTTGGATGCGGAGATGTAGTAATATCCATCGCGGTAGAAGATATCTGGAGATTCGGCTTGGAAATCAACAAGATCTCCTACGGGGAGAACCTGTGTTGCGTTTCCAGTCGTGTTCATGAAATCATTGGTCAGTTGCTGGATGTAGATGGATTGTTTGAATGGAGGCCAAATAGATGCCCCGAGAGTGGTGAAATCAATGAGAGAATATGCGATATAACCCGTTCCATTAATCATGGCGACTGAGAAATCGCCCGCTTGCTGGGTTGCGGGATCAGGTTGGTATCCCACGAGAGCACGGGAGGATTCAGCTACGAATCCGGAAGTGGGAGAAGAGGATGTGAAGATTACGTAGCCGGGAGTACCGGCGTTGACCCAGAGGATGTAGAGGGCGCGGGCGGAATCGTAGAGCATGTGTGGTCTTCCGCAATCGCCAGATGCTTCGCAGATGGTAGCAGTGGCGTTTTCCTTGGGGTCGAAGAGTAGACCGTTGGAGGACCACTGTGAGATGTCAGGTTAGTGCTCCAATACAACTTATCCCATAATTTTTAAAGTAAAGGGTTGGTTTTCAAGCAAGCTGTGAAGCTCCCACAATAACAAGATGCGGAAATTAAACATACCGTGACTAAATCCAGCGAACTCCAACTCTCGATTCCGCAAAAAGCTTCACCACAGCCGAAGTTTAAGCCGTACCATAGAAATTGGCCTTCGAAATAATCGATCTTGCCGGAGGTGGAATCGATGAGATCACCGTCTGTGGAAAACATGTTGACGAAGGAATTGGATATCGTGGTGTTGAGACATGTTGCGGCTCCTAGAAGTGATGATCCTAGGAGGAGGGTGGATAGGAGGGGGTTCCTCATTTTTGTGGTTGGGTGTGTAGATGTGTGTGGGTGTAGATGTATGGTATGAGAATGAGAAAGAGAAGAAAGGTTCTTCTGTGCTGTTAATTTTCCAACTCCAGGAGAAGAGGAGAGGGAGAGAATTAAGTGTTCAAGAAGAGGATATATTAACAACCTTCTTCACAATTCTCAATTCTCAATTCAAAACTTAGAACTTAGAACTTAGAATTTAAAGAGAAAAAAAGTTCAAGGGTTCAACAGCACCTCTTTATATACCCGTTCATCCCATCCATCTCCCATCCATCCATCTCAACTCTTTGATCACCCGTCATGACATGTCAAAGCCTCAGGCCCGGGTCCTAGCACCACAACAACCACCTCTCCAAATGATTCAGGTACCAAAAAATAAAAAATACCCCATCATCCAAGCCAAGTCCAACCCTCCATCCACCATCCAGGAACCCCCCCCCCTGAAACGTCCACCTCTCATTTACGTATTCCGATCTCCATTTCCGTGTTCTCACAATCTCCCGTGGCTGGCAAGTAACATGACGATCCTATCCTATCTTCCATTGAAAAAATACCTAGGTATGTATTCTTACATACGAAGTACAGCGCAGGCAGCGCAGCTGACATCCCCAGATTTTCTCATTCCCCATACTTTTGCACCTACATATTGTTTGAAGAATTATTAGCTTGTCATTAAACATGGAATCCCATTTTTCTCATAGTGGACGCGGTGGGAACTTGGTTGTTTGATTATGAGATGAATGTACTTTTAGTGTTCTTCCTTCCACCTTTTCAGGTCTTGGTACTCGAGTCTGCCACGCCGGCCGGTAAGATTTCTCACAAGATGGGTAATCAATGGCAGTGAGTGAACAAGACTCGGATGGGTTTCTCGATAGGGAATTTGTGGTCCTGTCGTCCACTCTCCAGATCCCCACATCCCCGCACTTGTTCCCCATCTTGTACTTTATTTTGTGGACGGATGGTGCATGGGTTGGGCTTGGGTACGGATGGTAGTAGGTAGGGAGTTTTGATGGGAGAGGTGGGATGATGCGTGGAATTTTATCTGCATACTTGGTTTGTACTATTTAGATTGATGTTTTGGGTTGGGATAGAGGAATTGGATAGATATGCATACTATGTAAGTATATTGTGTACCCAAGATTACGAAATTGAATATATACTCGAATTTGTATTTTTCGACTATTACATACCTACCTGTCTGTCTGTCTGTCTGTCTATCTGTATATACCCACCAAACTACCTCCTTATATAATTCCTAACCCCTCCCATCAACCAAAAAGTCAATCCAACTCAGAAATAATTTTTGAAAATAGTACTGTCTGTACCTACGATAACGTATATTGTATAGTATCCCATCGTATATCGTACCCTCTTTTCCTCCCCCCCCTCTACATTCATCCCCCTCTACCCAACTCACCCTACCCACCCACCCACCTACCTTCCTACCTACCTAGGTGGATACTACACCGTATATCTAGGTATAAAAAAATCTTCAACCCCATCACCTCCACACGTCCACCATATCACCTACATACATACATACATACATCCACACATACCTCCATACACACAATAAACCATCCCGAAATTTCCGAAATCTCATCACATCTCATCTCATCTCATCTCATCTCATCCGCCGAGCCTCCTTCACCGCTCGGGAATACTCAGGTAGATTCGTTGATGACATGTTTCTCTCCCCGTCCACACTTAGGCATTCTTGGCTGCCGAGAAAAAAACCTAGAGTTTGTTTGTTGTTCACTTTGGTTGGATGGTGAGTAGGATGATAGGTAGGAAGGTAGGTGGGTAGGTAGGGAAAAGTTTTGAGAATGTGGACGTATATGTGGAAGGAAGGGGAAAAGGAAGAAAGGAAGGGTTTTGGGTTGGTTTGAATGATTGATTGATTGATTGATATTTTTCCTGCATTGAGAGAAATGTGCATAGAGAGAAAAGTATATAAAGAGATAGAGATACAGATAGAGATAGAGATGGGATGGGATGGGATGGGATAGAATGGAGAGAGGGGGGAGAGGCGGG
>PQXN01000378.1:0-28979 GCA_004786275.1 Botryotinia convoluta
AAAAAAAAAAGAATAATATATATCTTTCCAATCACAAAATACTATAGCAAAATCTTTATTGTAAATAGTACTCTATTAAGAGTAGAATAATCCCCCTTAGTAAATTCTGTTGTATCTTTTAAAGTATTAAGAAAGTAATAAATCTTGCGCAATTAATCAAAATCATTATTACTCAGCTTAAGCTCTGCTGGGAGCTCTTTTGAGTATTTAATCCATTACTTTTTATAAGTTTAGAATATCTATGGAATAAGGAATATGGAAAATAAATTATCAATAGAATTCTATTGAGTTGAGTTATCTTTTGCAAGTCAACATTTTGTAAGTCTATCTTATTGTTACAATAAACAAAATGATTTGCTAATCTTTATAGTAAAATTGTAATATTTGCTAATAATACTCTTTTTCTTTCAATATTTATAATCCAATTGTAATATTAGATTGATATCGGTAGCAGGAGTTTCAAGATTGGAATTAGGACCAAAAGTGTACTCTTCAGGTGTAGCACCCTCAAATAAAAACGCTTTTGCCGAGAGATTAATGTAATAAGTATTGTATCAAATTCGATTTTGTATTTATTATTAAGATCTAATTATTATTAGTATCAAAACAAATAAGATAAAAAAGATAAAAGCAAAAAGGGCTTACAATTGGATAAATAAGTATACATTGTATTATTATTTGAAGCATTATTCAAAATCAAGCAGTCCAATTTAATTACAATCCCCTATTCATTAATCTTATCAAAAAGTATTTTTACAAGATTCTTATCAGTGTGATACCCCTTGATCTTTTGTAGTATTGGTGTGATAATGTAAAGCTTATTTTTCTTATTGATAAATTATGTTTTTGTATTCAAAATATTATACTTATTTGGAGAGGTTTATGTATTACAAATAATGTGAATCTTGTTTCGAGAAGAGTGTATTTCTTGTTTGATTTTAGTTTTATTGTTGTTGAAAGTGTATACAATCTAATTGGAAATAGTGTGATAAAAGGTAGATATTTATATATTTGATTGTTTATTGAGATAGACGAGAATTGATCGAAATTTATTGTATTCGAAGAGATTGAGGGGTAAAGAGTATTGTACAAATAGTTGTATTATGAGAATCTCAAGGATAGAGGGATTGATGATATATTCCTGGGGAAGATGATTAAAATCATTCTTCTCGTTGATCATTCTTTTGTGTTTAAAAGGTATAGTTTTATATGTATTAATAAGAGCTTGTTTGATTGTAGTTTGTATATACTATTGTTGTTTTTTGCAAGCTGAAGTATTAGTGATTTGATATATACTTTTCAAATGTGTAGATATAATACGAGTACTATCAGATTTAAAATATTTAATTTTGTAATAATTGTATTGCTATTCAATCTTCCCCTTTTTAGTAAGATAAATAGTTTGTAGATTTTCATTTGGTATATGTTTCTATATCTATGTTCAATGTTGATGAGCTGCTAATACTGATTGATTTGTAGATGTATCAAAGCCTTCGATATTAGATGGTGAGGTAGGTGGTGTTGTAGGTGGATCTAAATCGAATGGATCATTCTGCGAAAAATTAGGTGTGGATTGTGTTTTAATTATAGGGTTTGAAGTTTTAGATTGAATAGAAAAGTAAAATTGAGATACAAATTGAGGATGAGGGATAGAATCTTTATATAAAATGGGATCAATAGAATTAAGAATATCAAAAGTGTAAGTAGAGGACATTTTGACAAAAAATAATAAAAATAATAAGAGTTTTAATAATAATAAAAGGATTTGGTAATAATATATAATTAAAAACTTATTAAAATCACTATTTTTTCAATTATCTCTTTAATTCCTAAATTATCAAGATTGATATGAAAAATATCCTAATAATCATTTTGAGGATTAAATTATTTAATAATATCAATAAAAACCTTAATTATTAAAGATTTGAGCTTAGTGAATTAATAGTAGTATAAAGAGGTAATTGATTTTATTGAAATCTAGTAATAATCTCAATTTTCAGTAATACAGTAAATTCCGCACTAATAAAAATCCCGTATTTGCATATCTTACCAATGATATTCAATATTGCCTCAATATTGAATATCTTTAGTGATATACAAATCAATATCACCTACGTAAATATTTTCAAAAAAATGAATACGTACCACCATACGGATCAATATACGGAATACGAGCAATACTAGTAAGAACACTGCCAAGAACCCCAGAAATGTAATAATCATGGTGGCATTCTTCTCTCGTTGTATGGCGGGCAAAAGACTTTAATAAACCACTGGTCAGTAATAGCAAATAGGAATCAGCTAGTTGAAGCAACCTACATTTCGATATTATCTTTTGCCTTCCAAACGCCGGCCATCTCGAAAAGGCTTAAACAGCAATCTCTTGATCGAAGTTGTAAGGATGAGGACAATATTCTTTTGTATTGAGCATGTGACCATTCAGGTTTCTCATAAGACACCTCAAAACAACGAATAGCCATAACTTGATCGTGGAATGATTTGCATTGTTTGATGTAAGTATCAACACTAAATTAGTGTTAGTATTGTCCAATTACCTCTTGCTTTTGACTCACATGCTGATGAGCCACTCGGATCCACGTCTCTGGCGCATGATATCCATCACAGACATGGCATTCTTCTCGAAAAAAAAAATGCTGACAACGAACGTACAAATAATGTCTCGTTTTCGATACTCACTATTTTGTTAAGGACCGCGAAGCGTGCTTTGTCTGGGAACTTTAACATCTCAGGGTCTAGGGGGGGCTTCCAATTCGCCATAAGATCGCATATAATTTCAAGATCCAGCTGAACTAAAGATGGTATGTTTGTAGGACTCGTAGGGATGTCGTCGAGGAACCTTAGAAAATTCCTATTCATAGTATGTAGGTCTTTCCTATCGCTCAATATAAAATTCATTTTATGGCTACGAGGCATGATGAGCACGACCTGTGACTGTTTTAGCAAGCGAGACAAAACAGCGTAAGGTTTGAAAGAATTGTGTACCGTCCGATAGAACCGACGATTAAAAATTTGGTTGTTTGAGTCGCACGGTCGATTGAATAGACTGTCGTCAAAAAGATCCTTGAGGTTTTGAACGCAAATTTTCACTGCAAACGTAGGTTTATTGGTCAGTAGTCCACCACCCAGGTAATTCGCATGGCTCAGTTCATATTCTCTGGTTTCAATCTCATTCCTGGTATGCTCATCTGGGCGGCGAATACCATCCAATCTAGGAAATTTGGTAACACCACTAAGAGTCACTTTTAGTCTTCCCAGACATAAGTAGAGACCAACGTGTTTTGAAACTTTTTTGAGCTGAGTGATGGCAAATAAATCTCCGCCTTTTAGGTTTCGGCCTGAGCATCTTTCCCCATAATCCTTTTTGAGTACATATGTTAATATGTTATTGGCGGCAGTAGTGCTATCAATCCATTGACGTAGTATGGATTGTAAATCGATCGAAGGTTTGGCATGGGCAGGTAAGGAGACTAGGAAGACATTTAGTTCGAGTTCTCAAAACAAATTACTGGCGCGGACTATGAGCCCACTCCAAAATTGGTCACTCAAATCTTGTGACGCAACAACAGTCAATTAGACTTTTTATACATTTGCTCATCAAATTTAAAGGGACAGTTGGAGGCGAAAATTTGCAAACTCTTACTAATGTCATTAGTGGAAGTATAATGAAGAGAATAACGGAGAGCTAGGCGATGACCAGAGATGGGTATGGTGCTTTAATCGAAAGATCTGAAAACTGCGAGGCTTTTAGTTGACACCATAATCAAAAACAATGTCTCTACTAACCCAACAAAAGAATGAGCAGTCCCAGTATGAGGGCTTTGTGCCTGTGAGTTTCTGGATGCACGCATCGTTAGAATTAACCACAATTTCCTCTTCCGCCCGCGTCGATGGCAAGATGATATCCAACGTTGCGATATTACGAGCGGAGAACTTTGGGCTATAGACAGAATTTGTTAGTTGACAAGAAATTTCCCGGTTGAATTGAACTTACACATTCGTTTCGCAACTGGTACCATCTTCAGATAGAATGAGATTGGTCAAAGTAGCACCGAACTTTCTTGATCCCAACCGCAAATTTTCTCTCACTTTCTGGAGGATTAACTACAGTGTCTTTTTCCATGATGGATTTTTCAGTTCGAATTCATTTGATGAGATAGATCAATATTTCCGGTTGTGTGCTATGGCATTGTTGCCCGTTTGTCTGCTTGCCACGACGATTTTGTCAATATCATGATGGGACAACGGAAAATCGTATTGCGTCACCGTCATCGATCAATATCCCTGGATTCGGTACGTCAGGTACATCATCATGGCGGGAAGCTTCTGCAGTACCCTCGATATAACCCAACTTGCTTCGAATATGCGTTCTGATGCCATCCGGTCCACGCACAAAATCTCTATCGATTTTTTCTGAGTTTTTGTCTTCGACATCACCACCATAGCAACAATAATTGAGACTCCCCGCATCCTCATCAAGTCCCGATTCATGCGGTGAACTAGAGTCAAGGGAGAAGCCCAAGCGTGACATGTATATCTGATCGTCGCAGTTCAAATTCCAGGCAGTCAAGTGGTGAAAGCTCCAATCGTCAATCGACAGGATAATTTCCAAGAAACCGACGTGGTTGACATGTAACTCAACTCAAAGATCAAAATTCAAACACCGAATCTTACATACAAAGTTACCGAATATGAATAAAATTAGAGATAAAAACTACCCCGCAAGTTTACCACTTTTGTAATAGTCTTTCCCAAGCTGCAATGATAAAACTTTATCAACAACTAAGTTTGACGTATAGTGCACCATTCAACAAGAAGCCAAGTTCGGTCAATGCACCTTAATCAATGATGCTGACGGGTTTCCGGCAACAAGAGTTCTTCGGGAGAATACGATTGACTAGCTACCTATCTTCGTGATTAGCATGTGGAATGATCTACCTCTGAAAGGCTAGCTAGAGTCCATCGGAATGATGTTAGGAGGTTGGGATCGGTCGTGAGGCACTTCAGTCTTTACACGACATAGTATAACACCCGTGATACTCACAAGGACTGTATCTGAGTGACATGGAAATCATAACAAGATCCGAGAAGACTACGAGGTGTTGAAAACCAAAGGAGTCTCGGGCCACTGCCGGCTGAAAGATGTGGAAAGCATTGGGAACTTGAGATCCAGGTCCAGATACGAATCAACATAGGCTAGGGAACGAGACAGACCTCGGGAGTTAGAGTTAATGTTTAACCTGGTCGACATCGGAAGTGGACAAAAACATATTCCGTTACTAGGCTCGCCAGGGAGTTAACTAGTCTCAGACTAGTGCAGATGAAATACATCCGTGCGCAAAATGGTCAGTACGGCGCGCGGCACAATGGACATTATTAAATATCTACCCAAACAATAAGGATATTTACATACTATCATTCATTCCACGATATCAAGTACGAATATCAAACGGGCTGTCATGTTTACTGTGTATTTATAAAAATTTATGTTGCAGCAAAAGAAACAACTTGATAATCATTCTCGATGCTTCATGCCATAGGACATTCCTACAATCCCTCAATACCACGAATCAATCGATGTCTTTCATCAAAGCGAACACGCCCCTTCCATTTCAAATTGATTCCATTCAATCCATTCAAATTGACTTCCCCAGGATTCAGCAACTTGATCTTCCATTGTGTGAAGGGAGTAGGCTCAGCATGATCTTTCGTCTCGAATATAGGCTCATCACGTGTCGTACCTCTCGTGCCATTTGAATAAAGATCATATGAGCACCTTCTTACCTGGGGGATACTGGAAAATTGGAATACTTGGTTATTGTAGATATCTGAATAGATACCAGATGTTGTGATTTGCAGCCTTACAACAACAACGCCACCTTGCATTGCTTCGGGTCTAGGAAGAATCCCATTTAAAGTAGGATCCATACCATTCAATCGGTAATGAGACCCCTCAACAAATTGACTTGCAAGATGCTTATCGGTAAGGAGAGTAAAACTAGCAGTGCTATCATTACTTTTGATGCCATTAATCATTGATTGACCTTGGTTGGAAGGGAGCTGTGCCATCAGGTAAGTTAGTTAATCTTTCTTGTGGTAAGTACACTACCAAAACGAGCGGGAAATTGATTTGGCAAACAGGATTATCCTACCGTGTTCGATGGAATGTCATAATTAAAAGCTAAGACGAGGTTAGTGAATCTTCGTGAAAGGATAGAAATACAATCAAGTACTTACGTTGATGATCACTAGCCCATCTTGAGTCGGCACGTTCCAACTCCATGATGACGGTAGAGAGATCTTGTTGATACTCGACCAAAGGCTTTTGTCCATCGAGAGTAATTGAACTATCAGCAAGCGCCCAATAGCGATATGCCCAAGCCATATTTCGGAGTGAGAGGACGATATTGGTTCGCAAAGCCATAGCCCGGTCATAGAACATTGATTTGGCTTCAAGGTAAACAGCTTCTTGACCAACAAACCCAGCCTTTAATGCTTGAAGATCTGCAATGTTTTGAGAACACCGAATTACTTCCATCTGCGTCTGAACGTATTCATACCCGGATTTAACTACTTCTGCTTGTGCTTGAGCCAATTGTTTCCCGTTGATCGCGTGCTTTCGTAGGCCTAGTTGGTACGCACTTGCGCCTGCAACACCCTGTGAAACCGCGAATACCATTTGATCATCAGCTTCTAGAAGCCATCTATCCCATGCAGCCATGGTTACAATAGCGGCAGCATCAGCATCTCCTCGACTTGTACCGGAGATATCCCCCGTGGTAGGAATATTGATGTTTGGATTATTTCCAAATTGTATCAGTGTTCTCACTATAGTATCCACAGAAGGATACAAAGTGCCAAGGGCCTCGATACAGTCTAGAAGCGTTTGCAATGTACCCGATGACAAAATTTTGTTCACCTGGCCAGCGATTTTCTCTGCTGCGACAACAGCCCCAATGGCCTGTGTTCCAGCTATCGCGCCTTGGGCAACTCCACCGGGACTAGCAAGGCACAGCTGACCAACTGCAATTGCAAAAGCTAGGAGCTTATTAGCTATCATCAAAGCATCGTGTTGTTGTAAAGTAACTTACTGACGGTTGCTTGCAGAATCTCGAACACAGCTCTCAACCTTTGCTCGAAAGCCCAATTACTCAACCCCAATTGGAAAGCAATCCGTAGAGATTCCAAAGCAAAAACGTCGTTATCAAACTGTTGAAAACAGCTAGTAGCTGTTCTTACAGAAGATTCGTATTTCTCGAGTGCTAAGTTGCGCATGCTGATTCGCATGTTATACTCATTGATAGCTTGCGATAACATGACATTCCATGCTTGCATGTGAACATCCAGGGACTGTGCCTTATCCTGGAAACGCTCAAATTGCTGCTCGAATGCTGTCGCAGCATTTAGTGCGGCTTGCGTCGTCTCTTTGTATCGGC
Organism: Botryotinia convoluta; assembly: GCA_004786275.1. NCBI lineage: Eukaryota > Fungi > Ascomycota > Leotiomycetes > Helotiales > Sclerotiniaceae > Botryotinia > Botryotinia convoluta. The sequence continues at coordinate 7,455 of PQXN01000378.1, forward strand.
TGAGAACCAACACTGGAGCATAGCTCATATGTTTTCCAGCCATTGCTTGGCCAGCTAGTTGCTGACCAAGGGCTCTTGCTTGCGTATTGATGAGGGCATAGGCTTGTTGCCTCGTACTGATTTTGGCAACATGAGAGCATAGTGAAATTGCTATGGAACTATTTCGCCAGAATTGAATGAGACCAATTTGTAGCTGCGTGTTCAAACTTGCTTGAAGCTCCTTACTAGTGGTAGAAGGGTAGTATCTCTGGTATTCGAGTTGTAGGCCGTTTGGACTAAATACTACAATTACTCCAGCATTGACCTTCCCGGTTCCTATCTGATCGAGGACAATACGCCTGGTATTATCACCGGTGGCTACTGTGATTGGCTGATTGATCACCGACGTGTAGATTGAGACGACACATGTTGTCGTAAGACCTCTTGGAACTGTGAGGGTCACTGGACCGTTTGAGGTGAGAACCCGGGAGACAATAAGGATTGTTCCGTTATCGTTGGGCGCAATAATGGTAGTTTGGTCTAAGGCAAGGACATCGGCATAGGTGTTTACTCGGCTCATAGAGTGTGGAAGAACCGTGGAAGCATTAAGGAAAACCCCACGGAATGTTGCGATTCTCTGAATGGTAGGGATTAAAGTTAACAACTGTACATCAAATTCGATGGACAAGATCACGTACTGAAGTCTGGTTCACATTTTGAGCTGCTTGTAGTGGAATACTGGCCACGGCTTTCTCATTTGCATAAGCCTGCCACCCAGATGGTGAGTTGGGTTGTGGGATGATAATATTTCTCATGATGCTTCGTTTCAATTATCGAGATTGGTAGAGTAGTGAGTTATTCGCCCAACAATGATTTGGTACTATTTCTTTTTCTTAGTCAATAATGGAGAGCCAACTTTCCTTGAAGTATGTAAGGAAAAGTCATTCAAAGCACTGCTGGATCATATTATCACGTTCTATGCAAGGTAGCAAGCTGGAGGAGTTAATGGTACATCACAGAACGGATTGGGAAGTTAAGAAAGCCTGAATTAATCGATGTCTACATAATGAGTAGCACCGCAAGCTCAGCTCCCAAGAAGTGTAATTAAATCTGCGGGTGATTGTGCCAGTGGCTACCTGTAGATAATTTGATTGAGGTAATAGGAGTACTGATATGCAAGTGAGCAATAACCGACGTCGTTTCCATGACAAACAAGGTCGCGATAAATGGTTGACCCCCTCATCTACGAGGTGATTTTTCAAGCCGTCTTAATGCGACCAGCTTGATTCATCAATTCAACTCTCAAACGACTGAAAGAAATATTATTTCGTTCGTTTGAATGGAGGGCAAGACATTATTATGTGGCAACACGACCCCCGCCGCTTCCACCATATGATAATAATCAGTAAACTAGAATGAGGGGTTCATTTTCCCGCCTTGCAATGCAACTGTCGCAAGCAAATTCGAGAAGCTATCAGGTCCCAACGAGTTAGTCTGCTGTGTAAGCAGACTGTTGTTCGATTTGTGAACTCGAGAACTTAGATGACATGCTCGAGAGTATCGATTGGATCCAAAAAAAGAATAATTTCCCCGCATACATGATAGCCAGTGAGAATTTTTGCGGCTGCTGCGCTTATTTGCCGAGTGGCTTGCGGCAGAGATGCAGGGAATGTTTATTTGCAACGTCCACCTCTGTTTTGTGTGAGCTGTGATCTTCAGTATACCTTCGGATTAAATTAAAAAGTGAGCTTTTATGACTTGTACATAATTGATTGTGGGCTGATTTTTAAGGCCTCGCAACGCAGGAAGTGCCATTAAAGCGCAACAAATTGCACGACAACGAAAATAATTGGCCTACATTATCATTTACGCGTAATCTGTCATTGACAAATAGTGGGGGAAGTAACAATCGAAAGCCCTTGTATTCCTAGCCATGAATTGTGTTGCATCTCATCCCATCAACGCTCACCTCAATGTTACCCCGCGACGCAGACTTTCTCATCTCGACCTTCACATGTGTGTTCGTCCAAATTTGAACGTCGCTAAGAAGAAGGTAGTATTTCCTAGCTTCTCAACCTTTTAGCTGACTACCGCCCAGTGATATGCTTCAACTCATATGTAACAAGAGAAAGTTCTAATCAATCATCCTGCGTTTCTTCTCTATGTGTGAGCTGTGTCACTCATTTTCTTGCACTCCAAATTTCCCAAATTCCCCCTTATAGCTGCGTGCATCGAATGATAGTAAATTTATGGCTAAGGAGTCAATCATTGAGGTTCTTGAGGTGTTGATGGCTAAGTTTATATCACATGCTAGAAAGCATTGCAATATGCAAATTCCCGACTATTCCTGAATTTATCATGCAATTATCACCCCATGACGGGAGACACAAGAAGCCGCTGTTTCACGGCTTTTGATGCGAGAGGACATAAACATGTTTTCATAACGTGGGAGTTTTTAAAACCATGGAAATTCATAGCCAGCCACAATACTTGAGAATTCAATCTCGATCAATGTTTGTGCAACCAGAGTACCTTAGTACGGAAATCTTGTTGAAGGACATTTAAAAGTGGGAAGACTTCATTGCTTTTCCCGTCAGCATCATCCTCATTGGTATCAATATTATTTCCAACAATCAATTGAAATCTTCACTTTTTCCAAAATTCTTAAAATTCATCAGTAATTATGTCGTTCGATCCTTCAAGACCAATTGATGACGAAAAGGTCTGGTTCCCCAGGGGGATGTTCGTCGATAATCGTGCTAATTCCAGGTTTGGCTTTGATGCCAGCGACGATGAGAGAGCTTTCATCTTCAACTCTTCCGATATGAAGGCACTGAACCGTTTTCTCGGGACAGGCAGATTGCTTCCAACCACCCGCAATGATTATCTACGATCATTGGGCATTTTGACAACTGATCCCCTCAGTACAGGCCTGGCGAGTGAAGTTGACAGTCTTGTAACAACTTATACCAAGGTATGTATCGCAATTGAGCCACAATTTCTCCCAAGACACTGTGATTCAAATTGTGCACTCGAGGAGAAAGTCTTGCAGTGGAAAGTTGACTAATAAGTACATCATCTTACCTTGAAAATAGATCAAAGCAGACAGTGTTTACTTTAGAGATCACACATGGCGCAACATCGTCGACATGGCAGCGCAAATCAGAATCTATGCCACAATGTCAGGTGGAACCGAGGAAACTTCTTACACAGTCCTTATGCTAAAATGGATCGGTGACTTCCACGACGAAAATAACAAACCCAATCCTGATGAAGCAAAATTGAAGGAACTAAAAGAAGGTATACAATGGATAGTCAACGAAGAACTTAGGGTTATCAAACAATTACAGGCTGGCGCACAACAAGCACTAGCCGGTTTGGAAGGATTTCACGGCCAATGCGAACAACATGAATCTAGAATGAGAGTCAATGCTACTTCTCTTGATGCGCAATTGGTCAGAGAGGGTAATGATATCGCGAGCATGCAAAAGAAGATTGATGCGGCTCAAGCCGAATTGGAAGAATACCAGGCCAGGATTGACGGAAGTAAGAAGCGTTCACCTGTTCACTTCAAATTTCGAACCTTTTACTAATCTCCATTCCGCCGTGCTACAGAGAATAAAGTGATAACCGATGCTCCCAAATACATGTGGGTGTAAGTCAATCGAATAAAACTCCTTTCGTCTAACCCAGCTAACCATATCCAGTTGGCCAGTTGGAACATTCATCGGAGTGGGTCTCGTTCAAGCAGCCAAGAACGAAATCAAGGGCATGACAGAAGCCATGAAACAGATCCAAGCTGTGATGGATGAGTATGAAGCCAAGCAGAAAACTGCTTCTCGCTTGCAACTCAACATCAGGTTTGTCAACGTAAGTGATCAAACCATCGGTATGACTACACACATTACTAATTCAAATGCTCTCTAGAGCCAAGTAAACAATCTCACTGGCGAAATCAGACCGGCAATGCGCACACTTGAATTACTCCAAGGAGCATGGAAATCCATGGTTACGGATCTTGAGACCATCAAACAGTTGATCGATAATGATACTGAAAATATACCTCCCATGATCCTCGCGAGACCACAGATGCAGAAGATTGTTCATGAGTGGAATGAATTGAGAGATTTTGGTATGTTTGAGAACTCTGATATTGAATCGTATCCCAAATGCTGACGTGAGTTTGCAGCGAGCAATTATATTCAAAACTCCTACCTTAGCGAGTCTCCGGAAAACGTGAGTGTGCAGCAGTATATTCATCAGCTGGAGACGAGAGTCTTCGTCGCGTCGAGATGTTAAGAGCGAAATACGAACATGTATTTTGCTCGGGGTGTGCGATCAAGAGATGGAGATGGAGATGAAGATGGACATTGATGAGATCCAGAATGTTGTCATGGAATTTCCTTATGAATGTAGGACATTGCGATGTCAAAGTTTCTTATCTCTGAAGCAGTTGATAGTTTCAAATGGAATCACATGGAGTGATTATTGGTGCATTCACTCACTGTAAGGAAAACAATGGCTCGTGGGTGACAGGTCTACCTCCGCTGATCTTTCATATCCTATGAATATAATTGTCGTTTAATGAAGATTTGTGTGAGCACAGTAGAATCATCCCCTATGGCTCAGATACCTTGATACATTATGCAGGCAGCCGGCGTCATTCCCCACGTTTTGGATTAGTCTCATGGATGTGATGAATTCGAAACTAGTGATTTATCCGATAAACTAGCACCGGAACATATATTCTTGACTGAATAGGTAGGTACAGCTGTTTAAACTTTCGAAAGAAATGAGAAATAATGCCTTATGATATGGAGTTGATTGGATATTGCTTGGCCTCATGCTTTATTACTAGCTTTCTTTCCTCCCTGGCGAGCGATTGTGTGATGAACTTCATTTACTCTCCCAGCACACTTGCATTGGTAGGTGGTTATAGGAGGGCAGGAAATTTCTAGTGTACAATGGATGGTATCACCACGTATCAAATAAAAATGAAAGTCATGAATCAATATAACCAGTAAAGTATCTCGATTTGATTGTCTAATCTAATGTTGTGGCCAAGGCTCGCTGACGGTATTTCAGAGCTACATGTCGTCTCGAAGGATCACACGATCAGCATTTCCATCCATCCCTTGGAAAAGAGATAACGCGACACTGAGTCTTCGATCGCGTTGTATCCGTGGAAGAAATGCAGCTTCGGGAATGGGTACTTATCACGTGTCGACTGCCGGATACCACGTGACGTTCTTTTCTCCTTGCCGCATCTATTGTGAATATCGGCATACATCAGGAGATTTGCAAGTCGACCAGCCGTTTTTATATCCTAGCCACGAGTTTTTTTGTATCCAGCTCAAGACTTTTTCTATCGAAGTTTTTCAATCATCCATCGATCTTTCAAACACCACTCCCCTGCACGACCAATCTCCACATTCCAAAACTTCCGCCCCATCCCACCGCTTTCTTCTCCTGTCCTATCGAAGAAGGAAATTCCTTCAAATTTAATCTTTCCACCACACTATATCCCAAATCCAAAAACTTGCACAACCTCAACCATTTCTCGCCTCTATAGTTCTCTTGCTCATCGAGAGCAATTTCTAATAATCTTCCTTCCTTTGTGAGCGAGCCTGTGACGGAATCTGATTTCTCGGGTTGAGCGATCTTGACGTCCTCAACTGCATTGACGTTTGAGGTATATTGCGATAATTTACTCCACGTAGCCAAATGATTGAGCCAGCTATTAGCGCAGGGTCTTCTCTCCACATCACTTTCTCCATCTCCGTGTTTCCGCGACGATGAGACAGGGACGATAAATTTTGTATTTGGGTATTGGATCATGAGCTCATTTGACGCGCTGTCCATAGAAATTTTGGTAAATGTATGAGTGCTGAGTTGTGGTAACGAACTGTTTAATGTTTCGGCGGAGATATGTGTATATCCTAAAGTTTGGAGGGCATTTCCCAGTGCTGAGGTACTGGATGCATGATCACTGAGGATGAATATGCTGGGATGCTGGGGATCTTCGATTGGTGTAGAAGTAGCTGCTAGAATTGGGAGGAGGCCAGTGATAAAGGGTGAGAAAAACATTTTAATTTTTATATCGATCTGAAGTGCTGATAAAGGGAGCTGTTTGAATAAAATATTCAGACGAAGTTTCTCGAGAATTTAGAGAAAATTTCCAATTTTGTATATCTTCGAGTCGTAGATCTCACGTGTGTGGATGCCTCGTTATCTGAAACGGATCGATCAATGCAATTGTCAATTGATCGAAGTATAAAAGGAGCTAAATTTTAGAACAGGTTAAAAAGACAATGGCATACAATGAGAGGAGTAGCTTAAAGATATACTCTACATTGACCTTACCATGCAAGAGCTCGTTCCATCAATATCGTCAAGGTACCATATGGAGAGAATGTCATTTCCCCTGATTCAGCTAGAAATCGTCCGCTGAGTGAGCCCTGCACCGCGTAATGACATCGGGAGTCGGTGCTTTAATTTACCATGTTTACGCAACGTCTCAGTGTTATTAATAACATTGTCATCCTCCTATATTGAGTCTTTTGCTTCATTGTTTTACGAGGCGGAGGCGGATTTGGTGGAGAGGATCAACATCTTATGTGAATTTGAGGGATTGTGATTTGTGGATGTGGTGAGCTACATCTGCGTATTACGCGGATACGGCGACACAGACGGGGAAAGCTTTAGATGTGGATTATTAGTGGAGATAAGGATTTTAAAGGGTTCTTTGAATTCTTCCAAAGTTCGAGAATGGAGGTCTTAGCCGGAATACAGTCCACATTAGATATTAATTGCCGATATTGGATCAGCAGGCTGTGTCTAGGCTATTTGTGGTTCCGGATTAGGATGAAACAGTTACAGTGGCGAGAGTGGAAAGGAGGGTCCCAGAGCGGCGTAAGCTAAAATCCCCTGAAAGCGAAGTTGAAGTACGAAAGAGTACATACTAGGATGTTATTTATGGGGTTATCTACCAAATTAATTTGAACCCTGAATTCAGGAGAAGAAGATCTAGATTATTAGAAGGACCTCGCTGAGAACAAACCGACGCTTCAAAAGAAAACTTGATATTAAATTTCCCTCAAAAAGGATAATCTAATGCCATAAATTTGAGGGGTTGATAGCCATGAGATAGTATTGCGCCAGTAGCTTGGAGAGTATTTTCATTGTTTCAATGACAGCAAGCTAAACTGGTAATTTGGTGGGGGATCATCCGACTTAAAAAGAAATCGGACACATGGAGTCGCCTCAATGAGCGTGACCAACAAATCTTTTGGTTACTAGTCTGAAATAATAACCCGAGGGAAATAAACGTCGGGTTCGTGGATGACAGGAGAGTTTAGCCTTGAAGTCTGAAGTCTGGAGTTTGATTTGGGTTAAACGCAATACCAAGTACTGAAAATTGGCTGGCGAAAGATCGACAAGAGCATGCTTGATGAACTCAGGCCTGCTGGCAAAAGTATTGCAAACTAACTCACAATCCACAACGAATAAACTCTTTAATCTGCATCTGTGGCAAACGTCTGGAGACCAGGTCTAGAAGTACAAAAAGATATGTTCAGCTCTGCCTAATCTGGTAAAGACAGCGAGTTGGTACTTGTCATAGCTTTTGCATGCGTAGAGGTCAATGTTTGTCCATTACCATCATTTTTTGTATGCCCTTTAATCAACTCGTTAAGCTAGGATGTATGCAAACCAGTTCTCGCAGAAACGGTTGATTATTTTCCAATAGACGATTGCTTTTTCAGGGTGATGGTATTTGTGCGAAACCTCACATTGACAAATTCCGAGGCCACATTTCCTATCACATATCACACGAATATCATCTGCCGTAGGATAAGCATTCGAGGGAACGAAATATTACCACCTACTTCCCTTGCGCTCGAACCGTTCAAACTTCGAACCCTTGGATCTTTCCCGTAGCTCTGATCTTCAGATTTTGTCATTCGATAGTCTATTTGCACAAGAAATTGGTCGCCTGGTTAAGTCGTGCTTGCGGAAAATTGAGAAGTATCATCTCACATTTTGGACAGATCGTGGGCGTTAGCATATCGAACTTTTAACTGTTGTAGATGATCGAGTGGGTATTAATGTACAATGTAAGTAAGGATTACGAATGAGATATTATCTTTTTATCGAAAGTTACATTGATTGCTGGACTTGTCATGAATCTGTTGAAAGTGTAAGTTGTGAAATACTGCTTGGGCCTGGGGAATTTGATAATCTACTCGACTATATAAGCAAACATCATAGCACGTGCACTATTGGTAATGGCGGATGCAAAGATTACCATCAGGACTTCATCCACCACATCAATTGTATCATTCACGAAGAATCACTTATCGAGGTCAAATTGCAAGATTTGATTTTTTAATGAAGGTTTTGTGTAAACGATTGACTTTCTTATACCCCTATATGTTTCCTGCTTCTGTTTTTCCGTCTTGACTTACAACTTCAAATTGTCAACAACTAAATACATGAAAGAAGATGAATGATCAACATTTAGCCGATCCTATGTACAGACTTATGGAGATCTATCGGCTTAGGTTGAAAACCTAACTGTTCCTGAGGGGAACAATCTATTGGCATTGATAGTAGTAAGGGTTCACTACAACACAGGTGGTACCAGAAACGCAAGCGGTAGCTCCGGTCCATCCAGTACCTCCACATTGGCCGAACTTAACGACACCAGCTCCAGAAGTTGGAGTTGATGCTGGTGCCGAGCTTGAGGTTGTAGTGCCTGGAACAGTTGGGACGGATCCACTTCCACCAGTGTAGGTAGAGTTGATGGGACCCCATTTGATGTTGGAGAAGGTGACGGAAGAACCTGGAGAGTTGGCTTCAACATCAACTGGGTTACCTGAAGTAGCACTGCATGATCCTCGGGTGACACCTGGAGCGCTTGGGGACTTGGTTGGTGGGTAAGGAGCATCGAGCCACAACATGTTGGCGGTATGGTCATCCCAGATGGACATGACAAGTACCATACCCTTTGCCAAAGCTTTGCTCATTGTGGCAAGACCTCCCTTGGTAGCGAATTCGTTGGTATCGCCAAAAGCAGTCTTTTGTGCGGCACAGAAAGAGTCGGTGATGGAGTTTCCTGGAACTCCAGCAATTGTAGATTGCGAGTTTGGAACTACGACGCCATTTTGAACATAGAATCGTCGGATTTCTTTCAAGGTACCTGAAGCTGTTCCATCGTTGGTGATGAATTGGGTTACAACGGTGAAAACTTTGTTCGTGTCCACCTTAAGACCTGGACCATAGAATGAGGTGTTACCCTGGCGGTAAGAGTTGAAGTCACAACCATCAGCATCGCATAGAGAATCGTATCTTGATCCAATGCCGCAATCGGTTCCAGTGCAGCGAGTCTGGGTGTCAACAGAACATGGATGAGGAGTGTAAGCGGCAGAGATCTTGTTGGCTTCCCAAATATCCATCTCTGTACAGCATGAACCATACTGTCCTGCACCAGCATTGACATCATTACTGGAAGGAGTCCAGCCTACAGAATTTGCCTGCGATACCGTTAGGATATGGTGGAGTTCGAAGAATACAAAGAGAATCAGATACTTACTTGGCCGTTGATGAATTTGATGTCCTGTGGACATTGAGCATCACAGTAACCTGTACCGTATTTGGCACCAGCCTATTGATAATAATTAGCATTATCCCTTGAATGGGGCTTCAATTCTTGAAATACCTTATTGGTTGGGAAACGGGACAATCCTCCATCGGCATCCATTGCAGAAAAGTACAAGGCACCGTTAAGACCACATGGAAGGTTTGAAACGTCAACATCAAATGTGAATTCTTGATTCAAAAGCTTAAGCAACTGGTATTGCGTTGTCGATCCAGCAGCCATCAAATAGGTACGAGAGCCAACGTTGGTGTTTGCACCCTTGGTGACGAAGTTGAGTTTGAGCGAATTGCCACTTGTAGTAATTCCATAAACTCCAGAATAATCCGCACCATCCAAAGCACAGTTTGCAGCGCAAGTTGTTCCATCAGGGCAGAGAGTTTTATCCCAAGTATTGCCTGTGTAGCAATTGGTGGAACCAGTGGTCGAGTGAAGCCATCTCCAGTTGGCGTCGACGACAATTGACTGACTGGAGGTAGTACAACCGCTAGCAGTACATTGACTGACACTGAGGGGCGGGTGCGTCTCTGTGGTAAGTGTACCGACTTGTTGTGCGCGGGCGGCCGCTAGAAGAGAAGTGAAGACAAGTACTTTCGAAATCATTTTGAATGGATGTTGATGATTGTGTTTGAAAGATGTAGAATTACTGACAGCGAGGATAGATCCATTATATAGTCTTCATCTTCGCCAAGATATTCTCATCACGCCGGATGTACTTCATCTAAGTCCATTCTCATAATTCACTAACCGAGATCTTCAGAGGCAATCGATGAATATGGAAGTACGGGCAGACAGCCGGTCAATCAAGGCAGCGGAGTATGGCAGAAAAATGATTTGACGTATAATTTGCTCTACTTACTCAACTCCTATATTGAGGGCGGGCTCTAACAGCTGCCCAAGCCCGTGCTAATCACGGGTATTTGCTGCAGGATCAGCAATCATACTCGGAGCGGAGGAAATGTATCCGCAAGGGAAAAAAGTAATGGCGAAGTTACTCAGTACGGAGCAAATATGCATGGCATGTAGATTGATTAACATTTGAACGTCGCCGCTTTCACAATTGAGACACCTCGGCTTTCGTAAAATGCTAATTTACTATTAGGATTTATTTCCAGACTCGATTATGGCTGTTATCACGGCGACGATGCTAGGATTATTTGAGTTTATCCGTTTCGCTAGACTTAGCAAAATTGACGTCTGGTGATAAGCAGGATCTTACAATACAATAGACTGTTTTTTGTTAGATGATCCAATAATGCTCGTCGTTGTGGAGATTTGCTTGCATATGATCCAGATAATCTGGGGACGCTAATAAGCTTAATTAATTATCCGGGATATACAAGACCACAACCGCCGAGAACGACACCTCAGATTCTGCATCGAGCCTCCCCACATTCTCCCTGACATATTGTGGGGTCCCCATATAATTATCTGTAGATTATTGGGCGTCACTTCGGATTATGCGGAGAGAAACTAATTCCATCTACCGCTTACGTTCCAAACGAACTGCGGATCTAGAAAGTCGCCAAATAGGCTAAATAGAACATCCGAAGTGCCACAACACGTACCCATGTGCCGCCGTCTGTCCGATACAGATTTTTACCATGTGGAAATTGCATTTTAAAGATCACCAATTGATGATTGTCCTTAAATCCTTGTTATCCTAATTTCGATACAGTCTTTGAGGGGCATAATGCATCCATCAATGCTAAACAGTGATATCAGAAATTACTTTCATGGTGGTTTTGCACTGCCCCGAGTTATTGAAAGTTGAGAGGCTAATTGTGGATTCCATTTAGCTTTTCATGTAAGCGCCTACCAGCGGACCGGCGAGCCGCCTCGGATGTACCTTAATATACACATCAATCGACTAAAGTTCGGAGGCGAAATGCTTGGCAAGAAGTCACAGTTCATTTTTTTCTATCAATCTAGTACAAAGGTACTTTAAAAAGTGGATTATATCACATTTCTTACGGAGAATGAGTTCCAGTGGAGTAAATTAAGGTCAGACTGAGTACCCACCTTCCACCCAGTGTCAGTAACATCTGCTGACAACCAATCATATTACAATTCAAAGCCACACTGTCAACTTACTCTAGCTCAGCGTAGATATATCTACCGAGGTAGAATGCTGAAGAATCTTATCGGGTCCTCTTTGCTCTCGTGACGAGCCAAATACTCCGATTCCCAGACCAGAAACGGTGCCAAAGAATTAAAATAAACGGATCTCATCCAGCAGAACTATTGGATGCGTGCCAAGAGCTTTCCTATCACAATAGAGGTTGGATTCTCTTCAAAATTTCTTCATCTTCCAGCGCTACGGAAGTACACATGAACAAGGTATAAGACCCTGCCAAGCATATCACCTGCTCTACTACACATAGCTGTCGACTCTTGCCAGCGATCACATTCGGCTCGGGATACCCGCATTCCTATCTTTCATATCGAAGGGTCCATACTGACGTCTGTGGAATCCTTCTCGATAAGAGCCAAGAATTAATCAACATTCTGGATAACCACGTCTATCTTCTGGTAATCAACGCCACTTGCACTTTTTCGGCAGCAGCAAACGATACGTTAAGCCGATGGCTTTGAGCTACAGATCTCACGAAGCTACGCGTGGAGCTAGATGTGAATATCATGTCAGGCACCGAATGAGAATCTGGGGTTGACATTCATGTATTTGGCATAAGCTGGATAAAGTTTTTGGCGGGTTGTGTCGGCATGTGCACCCGAATGGACAATTATTTGGTACCTTTTCAATACATTCCTTTCCCTCATGTTTTCTTCTTCTCCCTCACGGCTCATGTTTGTTGATCATTCATTTGTATCCTTTGAACTTCTCCTACTTCATTCTTCATCGGGATGTAAAGAAACTTTTTACATTCATTGAAGCAACTCATGGAATGGAATGAATCACACAAAATACTTCTTAGACTCCTTATACCATCTGTTATTCAAAAGTCGACAAAGGCATTTATTCGAAGGCGTTATGGTGTATATAGTGAATCACTGCACAATCGTACGTACATCAAGAATGCACACGCTTCAGGAAGAACACGCCCTTGTTTGTTGCAAGCCTCGATTTTTGTCACCTTTGTCTTGATCGTCGCCGTCTTTTCATCATTGTCGTTTGCGATATATGTGTTGTCGGAAATACTTTTACGGTACTAAACGCGTGCGGGTTCGAGCGGTTTCAAAAGATTGATTGCACGTCTAGGCATGTGTCGACTGTTTCTTATATTATCCCTGTTGTTTCGTTATTGTTATTATTTACTGGAATGTTTGAACATACATTTGCTTTTTTCTCGTTGTTCACTCAGTCATTTGATGTCTCACTTTATTTATACAATTTTAGCTGCTCGAGATGAGGTCATCGGTAAAGTGTTGAATGTAAAATTCTGTTGTTGTATGTCCATCGTATTCAGAAAACCTTTTCATATATGTATCACTACAATCTCTTTCTCTTTAACTCATAGGGAAATCCGTCATATGTTATATAACCATCATTTGATCGATTCAAGTGAGACGACAGTAGATAAATTCACATCAAAGACGCGGTCAGATCGATTTCCTTGACTCATTCAATCTAATTATTAGTCAAATATATCAATGCTTCCTGTATAGTTATTAATAGCTTATTTTTAGTACTATTGAATAACATCTAAACATTGTTTAACATTTTGAAGAAAATCTTATTTATAAACCACCTATTTATTACAATGAATATATCAATATAAATACTCTTACTGTTTTAACAATAAATGATTATTTAACAAATAATTAGAGAATCTTTTCCAAAGAGTCCTCATGTCCTGTGAAGAATATCGATGGTGTCCCATTTAAACAGTGCAAGTATTTGGGACGGACATTTGGTGGTGTCCTATTAAAATGGTACAAACTTTTGGGACGGACATGTTGTGGTGTCACACCGATAAGGTATTGGTGTAGCACAAATGTGATTGAGAAAGCATTATACTTTCTCAGCTTATGAAACGAAACGACACGATAGAATGATTTTCCATTGAGTTTATGGACTAGCTTTATGGGGTTCCTACAACTAGCTCTACTCTTTCGAGTGTTCAAGATCTCTAGTTTTCGTGATATTATTTTCTCCATGATGATAGTAATGCAGCAAGTCGTTCGAGTGAGGAGAGGTAAAGTGGAAGCAAGATGCTACTGTTAGATTTATATATCATGAGAGTAACTGTGAGGATAAGTCCTGAAAGAGTAGACGAGAGAATGAGTAATTTAAGTATATACGTATTCTTAATGCTCTTACTTTAAGTATAACTCCATATGAAGTTCTTTTTGTCTTGAAATACTAATTTCGCCACTCACGATTTTCTGAAGCATGAATAATTATATTGCTGAAGTAGTATTGAGAGACAGCTGCTGATTAGGCTTGTGAGAAACAAAGGTATTTATATTTGATATTCTTTAATGAGATACAAGAGTATGTATCACTTTCTCTTGAATTCTTGAAAATGATATCGCATCAAGAGTTTGAAGAGACAACTAATTCCAGCAATAATCTGCAGGCACCATTGCAACCGCCCTACAAGAAGACCAAAAATGTTTTGCTTTCATCAAAATGGCCTTTTAGATTTCCCTACACACTCGTCTGTATCTAGTCTACCAAGTACTAGGCATGACGCTCAATCGTCCTCCATCAACCACAATAACTGCGTGAGTACAATAAGCGCCAGCTCTTGATGTCAAAAAGAGAATACATCCTGCCATATCCTCTTCCGTGCCTGCCCTCTGTAACGGAATTTGATCCTTAGCAAAAATTCCGTCACCAATGAGCCCGACGGCCAGTTCAGATGGGAATACTAAACTCGATTAGTATTATCCTTAGGAATGTGCATTGGAAGGATTTTCAAAACTTACATCCGGGGGCAATAGTATTACACCTAATATCATACGGTGCTAATTGTGTACCCAGTTGTTTCATCAAATGTGTAGTCGCAGCTTTACTTTGGCCATAGATAAGTCCACCAGGTGCTTTTCGATTGAAACCACCAATAGAACTGGTAGCAACAACTTGACTCTTCTGCTCGACATTGCCTTTCTTATTTCCTTTATCCAATAAATTCAAGAACCTCTTTTCGGCGACCGATAATGTATACTCTTTCGGCACCGTTAAGAGCGAGAGCACGGGTCATCATTAGACCAATACCTAGAATTTGACGTTAGAGAGGTGGGTACTTAGTTGAGTTGGAGAAGCTATACTACCACTACCGCCGCCGGTGACGACAGCTACAAGTCCTTTGACATTGAATAAATTTGCTGCTTGGATCGATGAGGTCGCCATGTTGTTGTTTGGTATGATGCGGTATAATATGATAGGAGCAATTAGAACCTGCCAATTGAATAATGATATATCAGGTAGTTAGATAAAAAAAGATAATATATAAACCGTTCATGCTATTATTTATATTTAATTGCCCCTCAATAACATCATTCAATTAAAGGGCGTTCGCTCACTAATCATCAACCGTTACACTCCACTTCCCGACCTGGCGAATGAAACCTTTTTTATTCTGCCCAAAGCTTCACCAGAAGCGAGAGCGGTGAATTTACCCCTGCTATAATTCTGAGCTCTCCATATTGCACTAATTTTCTGCGCTCCAAAATTATTTATTTCATCCAATTCAATTTCAGTGTATATTTTCCATATCAAAAACCTCAATTTCTTCGCAATTCACCCATAACATAACAAATAATGCCTAAACGTAAGCGCTCCTCTGCCGATCAGGACGATTCTGTTCCCTCCACCGACCGCGTACGCAATTCCCGTCAAAATGACTTCAATATCCATCTCATCTCCGCCCGCAAACAACTACGCAGCGCACTCAAAACCGCAAAAGGATTTGAAAGACAACGACTCGGGAAACGATTGACAAATGCGACTAAAGCAAGCGATGCGGCGCAAATGGCGCGGATACGAAAAGAAATTGAAGCGTTGAAAACAATGGATTTGGATAGAGTAACGGAACAGCGATTGGCAAGAGGACTGGGGAAAATAAAAGTTATGAGTGAGAGTGGATTTCTGCCTCCTGGATGGGGACAAAATGGTGAAGGGGTAAAAGGATGGGAGGGAGAAAAGGGAGAGGAGGATGTGAAGATTTGGAATAATGTTGTCAGTGGGATGTGGAATTTTAAGAATGTGAAGAGTGTCTGGGAAGGGGTGATTAGGGGGAGTTATATGAGTATGGGGATACCAGCGCCGGTTATGGATAAGGGGAAGAAGGGGAAAGATAAGGTTAAGGAGAAAGTGAAGGAAGATACGAAGAAGAACTCGAAAAAGACGGCGCAAGATGAGGGTGATGATAGTGATATCGATATGGAAAACACGATACAAAAATTGTCGAAGAAAAAGAATGAAGAGGATTCTTGGGAAGGCTTTGATTCACCTGGCGACGACGAAGACGAAGATAATTCCGAAGATGATGAGGAAGACGAAGGAAATGAATCAATGGACGAAGAAACACTTTCAAGATATGACGCTCTACTAGGCGCATCCTCAGACGAAGAATCATTCGACGAAAAAGAATACTTGGAGAAAAACCCCTCAACCTCAAAATCAAATATACGCCTCTCCCTCTCCCTCTCACCAACACCATCACGATCACCTTCCCCCGCCCTCTCCATCCCCCTCTCCGACTCAGAAGACGACCAACCATCAATCACCCGTCGCAAACCTTCCCCCTCCCCCTCCCCCTCCCTAGAACCCCAACCTAAACTCAAAAAACCCAAAAAATCAACCACGACTCCCACCGAATCCACAAAAAACAGCACCTTCCTCCCCACCCTCATGGGGGGCTACTGGTCCGGTTCCGAATCCGCCTCCTCCCTCTCCGACACCGACATGAAGCCCGTCGTGCGCAAAAACCGCATGGGCCAAAAAGCCCGCCAAGCACTTTGGGAGAAAAAGTTCGGCAAAGGCGCAAAACACATTGCGGCGGGCGGGCTTTCCGTCGAACAAGAACGCGAAATAAAACGCGCGGAAAAGAGCGGTCGAAAAGCTAGAGATTTGAGTAAAGGCAAACGAGGCGATTTTAGAAATGATACAAATAATGCAAATATGATGCAGGTGAAACCGAGAGAGAAGGTCAAGACGAGAGATGATGTGGGCGTTCTGCATCCTAGTTGGGAGGCCGCGAAGAAGGCGAAGGATGAGAAGGCCAAGGCGACTTTCAGTGGGAAGAAGGTTGTTTTTGATTAGAGATGGGGAAGATAGGATAGGGAGGAGAGTGACTATTATAGTGGGATGAGTTGTATGGCGTGTATTGATATTGATATAATAGCAAGTATAGAAATACCCTCACGTGGATTACGATATATTATTAGCACCTATCCTTGTAAAATAAAGAGAGAAAGAAAGGTAAATTCGAGAGACTAAAATCAATGTGTTTTCCACTACTTCCCCCGTCTCTTATATCCTTCCCCCCAATCTCATCTATAATGGATGCTATAAATACCTAGGTATTACTCAATACACCCCTTATCCCCATCATAATCATCAATACGCTTCGCAATTCTAGACAGTCGCTCGCTGTAAAGAAATCGATTTCAAGATATCTGTCTATCTGCGCGCTGTCTGTGGTCTAATATTCATTGACTCTCACTCTGAAATGTTATACGCCCCCGCCCCCCCCAAAAACCTAATCAGCTTATTCGTTACCCATGCATCTTATATATCATCCAAACTTCCCATCATAATTATTTTCCGCATTACTCATTCCTCATCACTCAATCCAGCTCAACCCCATCCAGCGCCTCCTGCAAACTATCCAATATCTCATTCTCATTTACCTTCCCCTCTTCCCCCAGCCTCGCATTCTGTTCCAAAACTCCCGGTTCCACCATCTTCAATTTCCGATCCAATTTTTCCCCTTCCTCTTTCACCTTCTGCAAATTCTCTACTTCCACCTCTCCCTCACTCCCACTCACACTCCTCGTTCCCTCACTCTCCGTCAAAGGCGGTGTAACTTCCCCACCTACCCCGCTCTGTACCCCGCCATCCCACTCTCGTTTCACATGATGTAAATTCCTCTTCAACATGCACATTTCCACCGCGATACCGGGACCAAATGCACAGCCTACGACCATTTCTTTCGGTCCTCTGCTATTGGGTGTAAGACCATCCATGTCTTTACAGCGTAAACGATCTAGGACGCTGAAAATTGTGGCGCTGGAGGAATTGCCGTGTTTCATGTAGGTATCGTAGGAGGCTCTCATGTGTTCAGGGGAGATGGACATGGCTTTCTCGACGCCGGTGAGGATGGTGGCGCCGCCGGGGTGGAGTGCCCAGTCAAAGTCGGCGGGGTTGCGGTATTCGGAGGGGAGGGAGGGGAGGTTGGAAATCAGGGAATGGTAGCTGGGTGAGACGGCTTCGGCAGCGAGTTTGGGGACGCGTGGAGAGAGGATTACTTTCCAGCCTTTTATGGGGATTGAAATTAGTCTTCTTTCTCTCAATCGTTGCACAAAAATTGGGTGAATATGAAACTCAGAAAATGAAATATCAACATACCGAGCGGATCAACATCAAACCCTAGATCATGTTCCGTATCTGGAATCATCTTGTGTTCCCACCCCAACAAATCATAAACACTTTCCTCCTCTCCCGTCCCACCAATCCCATTACTGAGTACACACGCACTCGCACAATCGCTAAAGAGCGTAACACCAATTCTCGTCTCCTGCAATTCATGTACACTATCCAATTCACTTCTTACTAATAAAGAACTAATTTCCAACGCCATGACTAAAACTCTTGCTTTTTTCCCTTGAAAACTATGTCCCAATGCTAAGTTTGCCGCGGTTCGTAAACTTGCTAAACCACCGCTACATCCGATTCCGTGGAGCAGAACTTTTTCAACCGGTTGTGTTATTCCTAGAGCTTTGCACACGAAATGATCGTACCCGGGGTTAGCACTATTGGTACATGTTGTGCTGACTACGTGGGTGATGTCAGAAGGGTGGAGATGGGCTTCGTGGAGAGCTTTGCGACAGGCGGTTACGGCGAGGGCAACGCCATCTTTGAGGAAGATGGAACACAGTTCGGCGATTGTGGGGGCGCAGTCCATGTTCGCCATGGGGTGGTCGACGGTACCGATTGCGGAGCGGGTTTCGATGCCGGTAAAATTATTGATTGTGCAGACTTTTTTCATTCTGGGAATTGAGGGTTAGTGTGAGGTATGAGGTGTATTGCCATAGATGATTGGGCACTGGAATTTGAGAATCTGAAGGGGATTGAGAGAAGAGGGGGAAAGGGATAACTTACGCTGGAGAGTCAGGATAGTGACGTTTGGTTAAAGAATCTAAATCTGAAGGCTCCAGTAAAAATGGAGGATATTCGACTCCCAATCCAACGATTGAAAGATTGAGGTTCCTAAATCCATATTGATTTGTAGATTGTTGTTGGGCATCTTGCCCTTCTGTGTTGTTTGACATGGTTGACAAGTGTGGATGTGGAATGATTTTAGATTTTACCAGAGAATCCAATGTCAAAATTGATGAATGTTATTGAGCGAGTGAGTAATGTTAGAACAAAAGATAGACGTGTCTAAAGAGTGTGACTGTGTGAGTATATTCAACAGCTTATACTCGTAATATAAAACAGTTGTAAAGCAGGGAAGTGGAGTGAGTATATACCAGGTATATTACGATTGATGAGGTAAACGATAAGGGAAGCCGAGGTTGGGGGGTGAGATGAATCAAAATAGCTATTTGATACTGGGTAGGAGAAGGTCGGGAGGGTTTATGGTTTATAAGAACCTTACCACGTGCTTACCACGTGCTTACTACTCAGTACCTGCTACATAGATTTCCGAGAGCCTCTTCTCTTGGATTTGTTGAGATGTCCTTCCGAACTAGCCCTACACCATTTGTTAGGACAATCATGATGTTGAGGAGGAAGGGAAGGGGCAAAGTATTTGGTGGCGATAACGCCATTGCACGCACAAAGCTTTTCGTGTTTTATGTGGCTTGATAGCAGCAGTGGCTGAAATTATGATACGTGTTGATACATGATCACGTGCTGATCTAACCTTTCAAAGGTTAATAGCATACGGCAAGGAAGAAACCAACTTTACAAAGATCACCTTTTTGAAACATTTTAGGCCTATATAGTAGAGTTAAGCCAGTATAGAACAACAGAGAAGCCCGACGACAAATGATACTTAACCTTATCTAGACAAAACTTGATAAGAGGATTGCATCCATAACCTAGGCCTACAAAGATGCATTTACTATACACTTCGGGATACCATCTCTAGCCTAGAGGTGGATTCCCATCTCTATGAAAGCTATACGCCATCTGCCACCACTTGGGGTTCACTCACGAAAGGGCCTTTTAGTCAGAATGACAGGTCGGAGGTTTCAGCCCAGGATGATGGTATGTTCAACGCCTATTTCTTGGGTATTGCTAACGTGATAATCACAGGATGTGATGATTCAGACGATTCAGAGGCAGATGTAGGTATTGAAGGTAGCCGACAAGCATCCAGAGGCATAGAGACGGATCTTATTGCCAGCGTTGAAAGTATGGTATCACCAATACTAGTAGTGAATAATACTAATTACTTTTTCATCCTCACAGACTGCTCGAGCATCGAACTGATGAATAACCTCAATGCTACCGCTTGGGCTGATGGTGCAAGAACGACTATGCCAGCGAATAGTATACAAAGTAAGTATACCAGCTAAATACAGCTCACGAGGCTGAGATTTAGCTTGTTTTTACCCGTATTCATAGCTTCATTAATTAGTTCTACCGAGGACTTATTCCATGCGACATTCTTCCCTTGACATATACGATAGAGTAAGCAGCCAAAGGAAGAAACTATTCGAGGTGGCTTGGGTTTGCATACGCCACTAGTGATTACGGAATTCTCATAGCTACGGGCCGAGATACAATAACTTGATTGCAGTACCCTGCAGGCTAGAGGAAGGATATACTTTCATTACAAAGGGGATGAGCGAACTTTAGCTGTTTTGCCTCAACCAATACGCAATATTTTCGATTGTGGCATAGACTACAAACGTCAGTCGTTTATAGTTTCCATTCATTTCTTACGACCTATCATCATGTGGAAGCACCGACAGGACCATTGAAAATCGCAGTGGTTCTTTACTTGGGATCAAGCAGAGAGTCGGTAGCATAAGAAAATACTTATCCCGTTATATAGACCTTCGTGTTCTAGTGGGGCTTCAACCTTCCACCCATCCACTTTTCATGTGACATTCTTCTAATTGGTTCCTCTCATCAGTGTTGTAATTAGTATTTTCCGTATTTTGAATACTCCCCACTTCAGTGGTGCGTATTGAATTCTTGAAATATATTCCAATAATTATTATTGAATTGAATATCACTGGTGGTATTGAATATTTCAGTAATATTGAATATCACTGTCAATATTCACAAATACGGAGTTGCTATTGGTACGGGATTTGCTGGATTACTTAATTTTGACATCCTTGCTTTATTTCATCAACCTCAAAATACCCTCAAACCACCCCTTTATAGCATTAATCTAGATTCAATCAAAATCTTCAATAATATTGATTTTTTTTATCAATTCTAATGAATTTCAATCTTCTAAACAGGTCTTGATACATTTTTATAATGGATTTGATGTCGTTGGCGTTCAAAAAGGTATTGAAATTCTAGTGATTTTGCATCTTTTTTTCATATTTAGCTCGAGCATCACCTATATCAAATTATCTATACATTGTTAATCTTTATTTCAATTTGAATTTGAATCTTATTCTATTATGTCTTTTATATATGTCGCAGGTCAAGAGCATATAGGGGTAAATATATATATAATATATAAGAGGTGATTAGACTAATGATTAGTCTAATATTGGAAGCAGGCTCG